>CAIGQV010016735.1:23758375-23818935 GCA_903798115.1 Danio jaintianensis
TATATATATATATATATATATATATATATATATATATATATATATATATAAAATAAATGACTAGTTATAATAAATGTAACCACGGAATGATTGTATTTTTCATCTATTTACAGAAACAGCACAGACTATACTGTAGGCCTAATGGCCATATTCAAATGACACTTTGAATGATACTTTTAAGTCTGAAATGTTATTGGGCTACATTACATTCTAAGTTAGTTTCTCTTTCTCTGTGAAGTGCAGCACTGACCCAGTCGAAGGCGCAGGAGTCCCCGTCCTCTCTCTGGGACGGTAAATGCTCACATAGTCCCGGGCAGCAGCGTACGATGACGAACGCCAGAGTCATCAGCAGTGACAGGAAATAATAGGGTTGGTAAAACCATTTATAAATCTTTGGAAGATAGTAAATAGTGGAAATCAGTCCTCTAATTAAACTCATGGCTGCAGATCTGAGACAGATTGACTCTCATGCGGTGACTGAAATAGAAGGGGAGAGTAGAAACTAGAAATAGATCATAGACAGCTGATGGCAGTAATATGACCTGTGGGTCCAGAGAAACGCGTTTCGAGAGTACGGTTTGAACCGGCAGCTGCTCACTTGCCGTAGTGCGTAGGTGTAGTCTTGGCGGGGACTTTTTTTGTAAATATCAACAGCTCGGCTTGCAGTAACATGGAGGAGACCGAGAAGAGCAGTGAATCGGTTTCATCGAAAAGTAATGCGGATAAAGCTGGTGAGGTTTCTGCAGAAGCGTTGACTCGTCGGAATGATTCAGTTAAGTCTGCTCAGTCTAAACCGAGGCTCAAACTCTTCAGTAAAGTGATGGAGAAGAGTCTGCAGTGGCTGCTGGACAACGCCAGGTAAACTCGCACTGCTTTAGCTTTCTTTGGCATGAAAACGGATCGTTTTTTTCTGTCTATTAATAAGCAGGTTCGCTGTTTAAAGTTTGTTTCTTTTTTGTCTCAGTTTCGACAGATTTTCCCACTATTTCCAGCCACTGTCAAAGCAAAACCCTCAGCTGACCGAAGTCATGCACAAACAGTTCATCAGTCAACTGCAGACGTTAGTACAGGTAATAATACACATTATACTGTAAGTCTGTCTTATATTTACAGTGTTTCACTCCGTTAGGCTCAGAAAGGCATAGCTACATTTTATATTTAGTTGCATTAGTTCAAAGTGTGGGGGAAAAGTAGCCTAATATTTTACAATCCAGAGTAATATTTCACTCCCATTTATCAATGGTCACAACAGCGGAATGAACCGCCAATTACTCTGGCATTTGTTTTATGTGGCAGATACAAAGTCACTTTTCTAAAAAAAAAAAAACTAAATTTGTTACATAGTTTCCTTAGTAAGGGTAGTAATGTGAAAGTATGTGTTGTTATTTTTGTGTGTTTTTGCAATTAATATTCTTTCCTTGTATGTATGTATGTATAAATAAATAAATGCATTTTTGCCAATTGAATTTGAAGCAGACAAAATGTCTCTGTTGTAAATGAATCACTTTATTATGGAAACCTTGAGCTCAATACATTTTGCATGACCAATATATAGAGAGGAAAAATCTCATTCTCATTACTGTAAATCAAAAATATACATTTTTTCTTAGACCAGATTTTTGTTTCATCTGTGATTATTATTTATTGCTTAATTTACTTAAATCAATCAAATAATTTATGTGTGTGAAAGAGGATGTTCATCACCACAGTACATATTGCATTACACTCCATACATAATCCTCATTAAGACTGAAAGTCTTGAAGATCCTTTAAAATGACTTGATTTTTCCATTAATTCTGTATTTTGGTCTAAATATGGTTCAGGCACACTCTTTATTCACATTAACTTCAGATATCTCATGACGTGGGTAATTTGACTGATTAATCTAGGTAACATTCAGCAGTTTATATTGTCAGAGTATGTCTTAAAGTTATTTGTGTGTATTTGTGAATCGATTCAGAAGTGATTGGTCGGATCATATTTCTTATGTTTTGGCTGATGATTTGTGTCTTTAGAAAGAGATTGCCACTGTGGTTGAGGAGGGAGACCTGCAGGTGAAGTTTGAAGAGTTAGATAAACTGGAGGAGCTCGCTAAAGAAACGGCACAAGCTGCATGGTGGGTTCACAGACTAATGCTATATCAAAGAAGTAAAAAAATTACAATAACAAAATAGTTGAATGCAGTTATGTACACTGTATAGATAATTATATAAATAGCATAAATCCTGGAAACAAATGTATGGAAGTTTGTTTAATTGGCAGTTAAAAGCAAATGTAAGATAATATTTCTGAATTGCGACACTGCATAAACTTGGAATTGTACGAAATAAAGTCACAATTCTGGGAAAATAAAAATATGTTTTTTCCTGTTTCAATTTTTCTGAATTCAGTTATTTGTTTTAATTAAAAAGAAATCTATGAATTATAATAATAAAAAAGCATGTCCAATATATTGAAATCCTCTTATTTAATTTAACAACAATTTATGTAGAGTTTAGCAAAAATTACAGTTTAAGAACCCTATAAAATACATTTGACTTTTTCCTCAAATAGTTTTTTCCTGTTAAAATGGAACATGAAAGGGCAATTGTGTGATTATTTTTATGTTTATTGCTGTTATTACAACTTTAAGAAGTACATTCTACTGTACAGCAGTAATATACTTTGTTTTAATTTCAGCTAAACCAAATGTTTATTAGTCATAATCTGGCAATAGATTTTCACACATAAAGCTGTATAATGCTCATGATCCGACTCTCATGTGTTCATGTTTATTGCTTGAGTATGTGTGTACTTCACCATTTGTTTGTATATTCATCCAGATTTAATATTTAAATAAACCTTTTGAGGCATAATTGTCATAAACCGTATCCAGTGCACAGCACTGTGTTTATTCATCCAAATTCAGTGAGTGGATTCTGTAATTCTGTCCATGTTTTCTGAATTACTGATATCATATTGTTCTTTGGTGAAAGCCTGTAGTCAATAGTAAAGCAGGTAGTCATTTTATAATCCAATAATATTCCAATCCTTTAAGTTGCATACAGAATCACATTATTTAAACAATTTTTAAGTAAATGAAATATATTTTTGGTTTATTTATTGTGTATTGGTGCTTACACTGAAGCTCATGCTCTTTTTTTTTTTTTTTTTTTTTTTTTGCAGGCGTCCTAGTGGTGTTCCAGAACAGGACATTTGCAGTGATTTGGTGTCAAGTTATAAGAAGCAGGAGGAGTACATGCGGATACAGCTGAAGAAGCTCCAGAAGGAGAACGCTGCTCTCGCTCAGAAAGTACAAGCTGGCAGAGAGAGCATCACACACAGCGAGCAGTGCATTGATTCAGGAGTCCAAGAGTGGAAGGTAAAATAAAAAAAAAATTCATTTGATATTGTAACATATTTTTGTTGTCATATGTTACCACAATTTAAACTCTGCCTCCTTTTTCTCCACCTGCAGGCATCGCTTGAAGATCTGGAAGCATTTGTTGTGACTCTTTCCCCATCTGAACATTTTGAGTCTCTCTAACACCCATGGTCTACAGTTTAATGGAGCTTGAATATGAGCTTATTGTGCATCTGCATGGTTTATTTTGTATTATAATACTTAATTAGAATGTGTATTAATTATTCATTAAACAGCCTTTGCACTTTTCTAACAGTTTTTTCTTTTTCATTTGTCTAATTGTAAAGAATAAATAAATGGAAAGAGACACAAATTGCATTTTCTACATTAGTACCTTTAGTATTTTAAAGAACTGTTATTTGTGATTGTTATATAAATGTAAAAATTAATGTACAAAAAATCTCCATGGCAACTGGAATTAGATCATCAGTAAGTACTGTTATTTGTTATACTGATAAAAATATTGATATAAGATTTACAGTTCTGTGTTACTAGTTTTAATATAGTATTTATTACTATTAGAGGCAATTAAACAAACACTGTATTATTTCTATACAATATTATACCAGCTGTTATGAAATCAATAACATAAACTAGTATAGTGATATTTTATAGACTGTCTATTAAGTTTTTGATTTTAAGACTAGAAAATTGACGCAAAGTTGATTGGCCTTTTAATGTTAAAAGTTATATCCAACAAATTGAGAAGCACTAGAGGGCACTGGTTGACTTTAAAAAATAAGCTGAGTGCGTTTATGGTCTAATCATTACGGTAACGCTACTGTTGATGATGTGATGAACCGGACAGCTGCTCGCTTGTATACACAACTCCGGTAACCGGTGGCCTTTTATTAGTACTTTTTTTAAATATAAGAATATGTAAATGGTTTAGTTTCAAATATCATGACTGAAATATTTTCTACCTTATTCGGACAAAATGATGCACAGCCGCCCTCTGGACCAGCAGCTTTGGGGTTTGCTACCGGAAAACCTCCACAGCCTATACCGCCCAACCAGGCGCCAGTAGCGACCCAGATTGCAGGACAGCTCGGGGATGAGGGGCCTCCCCGGCGAAAACCCGGAGCTATGAACGAACCTTTTTATTTACTACGAGAACTCCCCGGTAAATACTTCTGTAGGAATGCAATAAGATTTGTGTGTGATTTGTGAAAATGTTATGAAAGGCAACATAGTAAACATAATAACAAGGATGAGCTTTTGTGTTTGTTCTGATTCAGTTGGAAATGACCTGACGGGAAACACGAACCTGATCACGCATTATAATCTGGAACACGCGTATAATAAATTCTGCGGGAAGAAAGTCAAGGAGAAACTGAGCAACTTTTTACCAGAGTTACCAGGTAATGCAGTTATATTTGTTTGAGAGAGAGAGGAGTACACGTTAGGCTGGGCGATATGGTCAAAAATCATCACGATAAAATGTTTAATATCAGTTGATATCGATAATTATCACGATAAATGTCAAATCTCCAATTATTTTAAGTATAACGTTAAAGGATTTTGCTTCTTAGAGTTAATGCTTAAAATGCGATGATAATAATATGACAAGCACGTCAACTAGATGAACATTTGACAAAACTGAGGTACAATATTTATAATGATAAATATTAAACATGTATTGAATCAGGTTTTTATTCCCTGACCCATGGATAACCTCAACACCACATTGAAATATAACCTTGAGGTTTCTATGAGAATTAATATAAAAAAATAAAAACTAGCCCAAGTACATTACATGTATACAAATGTTGTAATCACAATTCTATTATATCTGTAATACATTTAATGCATGTCTACATTTTAAGCGCAATACATAATCCAATAGTTCAACAATACCATGTTGCAGTTTCTGGCACTACAGTACATCCATGGAAAAACTGGATTTTTCATGGCACAATTTTTCTGTTGTTTGTCAGTGCCATTGAGAACATCAGCAATGTCTGATCTTAATCTAAATCACTGAGACAGTTCTTTCCTAAATTCAAGCTGTTCTCTTTGGAGCTGCTTGTTTGATTAATTCACACCTAGATGCATGTAAACAAAATGAAACTTGCACTGCAGATCTGTGTGGTGTTAGTTCTGCTTTGGAACAAAGATTAAGCCTCGGTTTCACAAACAGGGTTTAGCTTAAGCCAGGACTAGACTTTAGATAAGTTAAGTTTTTTAGCATTTTTCGTAAAAATGCCTTTGGAAAAATACACTGGTGTACATCTGGGGACAAAACAATGGCACTGACGTATTTTTAACATATCTCACTGCAAGTGTTTTCAGTTTAGACTCCAACATACAATATAATCTAGGACTAGCCTTAAGCTATGTCTGTGAAAATGGAGGTATATTGAATTTATTGAATGCTTGTTATCATTTTATAAACATAAAATTGAATTACAATAATTATCGTCATTGGTTTATTGCCCAGCACTACTATCACGTTAATTAATTGAAAATCAGTTTCACAAATGGTGATAAGCAGATTTTTATGGAGCCAGATCAGTCTCAATAATAATACATTTGCATTCATAAAATTCATAAATGCACAGCACAATTCGTAAATTCAAAACACAATTCATAAATTAAAACTCAGCTATTTAAATATTCTATAGCATTATTGTGCTGCATAAGTGGCAAAGTATCTACATCTAAAAGTGAATTGGATAATAAATGCATTTACATAACAATTAAAGCTGCAAAATTTCATGGGATTCAATTCAAACATGATCACAAAGGTGATCGACAAAATGATATTCTGAAAATGCTAGTAGGTGGCAGCAAGTGATTGCATTACTAAACGAATCGTTTATTTAACCGATTCATTTGAATCAATGATTTGTTCAGTAAGATTTGCTACTGAATGCATTGAATCCAGTCGTTCGCGAATGACCTAAAGATTATCGTACTCGGTATTACTGATGTATAACGTTACTCAGCTCATTTAATTTTTGACAAATGCCTAATAATACTGCTAAAACTATTTTATTTTATATAAAATAATAATATTTAAATGGTGGAGCAAGTCCAAAGACATGCGCTATAGGTGAATTGAGTAAGCTAAATTGTAGTGTATGTGTGTGAATGGGAGTGTATGGGTGTTTCCCAGTAATGGGTTGCAGCTGGAAGGGCATCCGCTGCGTGAAACGTGCTGGATAAGTTGGCTGTGCATTCCACTGTGGCGACCCCTGATTAATAAAGGGACTAAGCCGAAAAGAAAATGAATGAATGAATGAATAAATGGTGGAGCTTCTTGAGTTTGTTCAGTAAAGATTGTTTTGATTGGTGGATTAAAAGTCACCGCGATTGGCTAAACAGAATATCCTCCAAAAAAGATGTGTACGAATCATGTCCTGCCAGGAAGGTCTAAAAAAATACCAAACACAAATTCAAAGGACTCCATGCTCGTGTGAGCATTTTCAAATGCACATTCAGTGGTTCATAAATACATCTTACATAATTCATAAATGCATGAGGAAAGTAATCCAAGAACTTCATATGTACATAATTGTGTAAACATTTTAAATGTATTTATGTAAGATGCATATGTGTGAGCATTTGGAAAATATTTTTGCTTTTTACTTTTGAATTGATTAATTGAGTTTTGAATATATGAATTGGAGTTGTGGATTTCTGAATTGTGTTTTGAATTTACAAATTGTGCTGTGCATTTATGAATTTTATGAATGCAAATGTATTATTATTGAGACTGATCTGGCTCCATAGATTTTTGTCATAAAATATTACTATACCAAGGTATATTATCATCACAGTATTTTGTCAATGAGATGTTCTCATATTTGCAGGTATGATAGACTGTCCAGGGGTCCAGGACGGCAGTTCTCTGCGCTCTCTCATAGAGAAACCTCCCGTCTGTGGAAACTCTTTCAGTCCGCTGACAGGAGCTCTACTCACTGGATTTAGACTACACACTGGCCCGGTGAACCAATGCACTAACACAGGCGCTGTTTACACATGATATTATGTTGCATTATTATCACTCTCATTACAAATGGACAATGATAATACGGGTTTAAATGGGGTTTGAAACATTCTGAGCCAGAGAAAGAGGTCAATGGCACTTGTAAATCACAGTTTTTCAGTGTTTTCAAACAAATGTTTATTTTTGCTTTCAGTCATTTAAATACACATAAGTACTATCAAAACATAGAAATTATTGTTTGTAAATTACATGCAAAAGTCTATGGAAATAGCAATAGTTATTTTTTAAACTTAATTGGATATGTGTCATTCAAATCAGATATGCATTGTTTAGGTTACTAGAACGTTTACTTTATTCTTCTCCCAGTTAAACAGCCACTGTAATGTTTTTCAAGAGAAGTTTTATCATGAATTAGCAGAATTAGCATGTTGTAAATCCAGCAGCTCTGATCTATCTATAAGCACAGGCTAACATGGCTCAGATCAAATAACATGATCATTATTAAGCTGGTTAAATGACAAAATAAATGTTCTTACACATATGTGAGACTGGAATATTAGATATTTCACAATATAGTAAGGAAATTTATCAATATTTGCAGAAAATAAAAAACAAATATGTTTAAATCATCGAGCTGCATTGTGTCATGTGATAAGCTTGATGTGTTGCCATGGAAACTTGAAAGCATGTATTCTAAATAATGGTCACATTAAAAAAAGTGCATGTTATGCATAGCAGCAGATTCAAAACAGGACTAATGTTATCTCTGAAAAACTGAAAATGTCAGAAGAGGACGGTGTTCATTTGTGCATCCCAAAACTCCACATTTATTATGCCTCTTAGTTGTTGACATTATCTTAAGCAGGTACGATGTGAAAACTCTAATCACGGATGGCTGCTTCTCACTCAGGGCTATTTATACTAATGGGCCGACTGATTTTTTGAAGTGTGATTATAAAAACTATAATTAGTATTTTTTCACAATTAAAGGCTGACTATATTCACACACTGTTGCCACACAACTGTGTTTAAACCCCATATAAAAGTAATCTTTGCATAATAGGTCCCATTTTATATGAGATGTAGAGAGCATATTTTCTAAAGCAGTCTAAAAGTGTGTCCTTGAGCTTTGTCTTTATAGTGTTGGTGTGTGTGTTGCAGCTTCCAGAGCAGTACAGACTGATGCACATACAGCCACCAAAGAAGAAGAGCAAACACAAACACAGACATCATCGCCCTCAGGATCCTTTACCGCTAGGTCACTTCAAAAGCTCATGGATTTTCACATTTTATTTCCTCCTATATTTTCTCTGTGCACCACATGCATGTTAACTCCCTTTTCCCTGTGCAGAAACCCCCTCTGACCCCGCTAAGAAGAAGAAAAAGAGGGATAATGACCCTGATCGCAAGAAGAAAAAGAAAGACAAGAAGAAGAAAAAGGTAGCGTGCAGAATCTCACAAATTGACAATAACTAAACAGTCTGCGTTATTGTTGAACAAGGTTGAATGTTAGAGGATGTTCCTGTATAAATAATAATAATAATACATTATTCAAATCTTAAATATATTGACCGTATTCCACAATGTGGACGGTTTTGCGATTGTTTTAGCACTTCCGATTCAGTTGCCTATGGGAGAAATGACTAGCAATAATAAACGGCAGAAAACGGTCAAACTACTTCCTCTACAAACAAGTGTGTTCATGACTATACAGACAAAATAGAATCATATAATAAGAAAACATCAGTTTGCAACATCAAGCAGCTGAACAAGCTGTTTTTAACGTCTAAAAATGAATGGAAGTGAATGAGACCGGAAGTCTCGAGCCAAAAAGATTCAAATGGCTGCACCCGCTCGTACGTGAAGAATAAAGTCAATACACATTGGAGGCAGCTTTGCTTCAGTGTAGCATCTGAGTAGCCTTGAACTTTGCCCTTTCTAATTAATTATCATTTTTGGTTCACACAAACATTATTTCAACAGTAAACAGTTTCATTAAAAAAACAAACATGTGTATAGAGTGTAAGCTTAATGAATGCACCCTGATACAGATCTCTCTTTTTAATGAATATTTTACAATAATATAGTTGTGCACATCCATTAGATTAGTCAGTACTGAAGCTAAAACTGGAACTAATCTAACAAAGAAACTTAAGATCACAGTCTAAAAATTAGAACAGCCAAATTAATTAATCAAGAGAAACATTTTGTTGACATTTTCTATCTTTCTATTCCTAAAGACGTTAGGTGACCAAAATATTACTGTTTAATACAACACCAAAATATATTGTCTATATTCACTGAGAAATGGATAAAAGTGTGTATTTTCAAAAGGGCTTGTACTTATTTATGCTGTAAACTGTATGCATGTGTGTGAGATAACTTGAAAAAGTTTCATAATTTTATTTGAATAAAGTCATCGTTTTCATCTTTTACTAAAACTGTAAATTAATAACTGTAGTCATTTTGCTTCTCAAGTGAATGTTTCTTGATTTAAGCAACTGATAAGTCATATTCACAATAGAAAACAAGACAATAATACTCGGTATTTGTTTATTTGATTTTTTTTGCAGTGCAACATTATATAAATAATACTAAAACATAACACAATATTAAATGCTCAGTATCAGTGGCATTCAAAATCAAATCTATGATCTGCAAATTGTAGAATATTTTCCCCAGAATCTTGCTAGAAGTGCATTTATTATCTTATGGAATAATTAATTGTTTATTGCTTGGGCCTGTCACATTTGTAGTACATCCCGTTATGTCTTGTAAATGCATTTAAAAGATCTGCTTGGTCTGTTTTCTCTTTTCTCTTAGAATCGACACAGTCCTGATCATCCTGGTCTTACTGGATCTCAACCCAACAGCAACAGCCTGAGATAGAACAGCTGTGTGTGTGCGTGCGAGTGTGTATGTGTGTGTGCGCATGTTTGCACACATGAAATAATGTTGAACAGTGTTAGAGACTCTGATGTGGACCAGTGTGCTTGATTGATGTTTACAAAGACAGATTGTTTATGATTTCTGACTTCTTTTTCTGGTTATGATGAAATGCTCGATGAATAAACTTTATTCTTCATACATTCTTTAAACAAATTATTTTGTTGTTCACAATAACAGAGCATAAAAACCATAACAAATTTCTTGTTCATCACTGGAGAATAAAACACGCACCGAAATGTGAAATGAACAAACATTCCAGGCTAATTGCATAGTTAACCTTACAGTGGTCTGATCACATTTATTAAATATCAATTTTGTAATTTTATGTCCAGAACAAAAAAAAGTCACGTAAAGTACTGAATTTATAAAATAGGTAAATATTTATATAGTCAAAATAATTTTTCGTTAAAAAACTATCTCATTTTTTCATTAAAAAACGTACAAATTTACAGAAGCAACAAAACGTCAGCCTCAATATTTGTTTCAATATACAAAATATTACATCTTGTAAAAGTAGATCTGATTTTTTTGTGCACACATCCAAAATGCACAGTATACACCAAAAACAAACTCCTATCCATACCAGTATGCTTACATAATTATATACTTTGAATTCATCTGGCATGCAGTGCTCAAAATCAGAAAACAGGAAGAAAATGTTTATTTGTTCCACAGGCCAAAAGTGGCAAAATGTCATAAATCGGACATCTTTTAGAAATAGCTTTGTCAGCTTTAAAAGCCTTACCAACAAAGAATGTATGGCTTGTATTGGTTGCACAGATATTAAAGTATTGCAGGTTTTTGGGGCTTCAAAGGAAACATTTTTGGTTCTGAAGGTCCTGAGAGGAACTACTTTTTATGCCCAGTGTTTAGTAGATTTAGGAAAGGAAAAACAGTCAATATTATCCCAATAAAATGAAAGAGGCGAAATTAAATATCCATAAAGATGCGGATGATCTGAGTGGGATTTTGTTAAACAATCCAGCCAGGAGAGGGCGCAGTGTTGAACAAAGGAAATAAGTCAAAAGTGCGTCAAATATCGTCTTTAGTACAAGTGTGTAGAAATAAGCTTTGAAGTCGGTTAATTTAATAGCTTCTAGCGGGAAAGTGACCACCAGTCTTTAAAATTGCTGCTAATGGGGGTCTTTCGTCTCTTACATCGACTGTTGAGGCAGAATAGTAGAGCCCAGTGACTGAATGACTCACAGGAAACCGTGACAGTGAATAAAAGCAACAAACTTTACTACGGAATCGACATCCTTCAACCAAAACATTCAGCACGAGGTTTGACAGGAAGGACAGCATTCCTTGTTGAGGGAGTGTCGAGGGTGAGTTTGTCATTAGGTATTCTGCATTTTGTGAATGAGTGTGTGAACGTGCCAGTACTTCTCACTGAGTAATATCACAGCAAGCATTTTTTGTGTTTAAACGAAGTCTAATAGTTGTCTACTAGACGTCTAAATTAAGACGTCTTAGCTAAAACAAGGCTAAATTTGGGCTGTCAGCGGAAATCTACGTATAAGTATAGCCCAAAACTAGACTAGTCATCAAATACACATGAATAATGTCTAATGTTTATTATTATTAAATTATTAGTCTAATTTCTTAGACATTTATTATTTTTTCACTGACAGCCCAAATTAGCCTATTAAATGTCTATTGCTTGGTGGGATATGGATGCCAATGGACAATGTTTCAGCCTTCCTTTGTGTTCAGCAGCAGAAATAAACTCAAACATGTTTGGAATAAGTGGAGGACGAGCAAATGATGACAGAATTACATTTTGGGGAGGTGGGTGAACTATCACTTTAAGTTTTATAAAGTAGAGCAATTAAATTATAAGCAAAATATTAGAGTAATGGAGTAATTAAATTAGAGTAATTAAATATTCTAGATTAAATATATTTTAAGTGACCAATGAAATATTTTAGGTCACTGACAAAAAAAAGTTTAGCACCTATGAAGGCTTTATATGAACAAACAATAATATAAATGAATGTAAATTATTCAAAATAGTTCAACAATAAAAGTATAATTGATTGAGAGGTGTGTTTGTTTAATGTATCCAATGCTGAATGATAAAACTCAGTCGTTTTTAAATAGGACTATTATAAAAGAGAGAGAACAAAAGAATTACTAAGAATACTGGATTATGAATAATTTACTGCTTTTGATATTTATTTTTAATCATGTAAATATAAGCTGTTTAATCATGCAGCCAGTCACTAGCCAACACTGTGTATAGCTGTAATTGTAATACCATATGGCATATCTTATGTAAATGCATTTTTTATTGTTAAATAAACTATTAAAATGTATTTTTTATTGAAAATAAAATATAAATCTAAACAACAAACAAGTGTAGCCTTTTTAAAGGCATAGTTCACCCAAAAATGAAAATTCTGTCATAATTTACTTACCCTTAACTTGTTTCAAACCTTTATCTTCTTTTGTGTTTAACAAGAATGAAAATTATTTTGATGAATAATGAAAACCAACCGACTTCCATAGTATTTGTTTTTCTTACTACAGCAGTCAATGGTTACACGCTTCTGGCTCTCTTTAAAATATCTTCTTTTGTGTTAAGGAGAAAAAGAGTAAATAGTGAGTAAACTGTCATTTTTTTGTGAACTATCCCTTTAAGAATTAGTACTAAAGTCACTAAAACTAGTCAATAAAAATGAGGGCCAGATTAAAATATTAATAAATACTATAATAGTAATAATTCACAAAACACTGGTTGGAGTGCTCAGTCTGTTTGTAAACTGCAGGTATCAGCAGAGGGCAGCACACTCCACGAAGACCATCACAATCTCAAGTTGGCCAGCAATAACACACAAGTCCCTCAAGACCATTCACAATAACGGTATGCATCTTTTATTGTTTTTTTCTTTGATACTTCAAATGTGACATTTTTTGCACTTTGTACATGGATGCTCTCTTGATTGTTCTCCAAAATCTACAACAGTCTCATTATGACTTTATCGCATACATCCATATCCAAGAATGGCTTTGGTTTCCCACATTTCCCTAAACTGTGACATTCAATAATAACATAAGGCACTAGTTTCACACAAATACATAGTAAAAAGCATACTGACGTTTAAAGACTGCGATAAGCACATCATTGGTTGACTCCACCACAACCATTACAAAAAGCCCAATCCACCAACACTGCACAGAAAAGTTAATATCAAAGCATTATTTACAGAGCACATCTACATCAAGCTCATTAGATTAAGGTACAATAACAGAAATATAAAAATACATTTCCTTTTAGTGCCTGTGAAACTGAATAATGCACAGAACACACAAAAGTTTATTCCTGTCGCTCAAAAATCTTTATGAATCTGCCTGAAATTATTGCCGCTTTGGGATAACACTTAACATAGTGAATTAGGCGAGGAGAATAAAGTGATACACTTTAAAAAGCTCCGTCAGAAGTGTCTTTGGTGTTCCGTGAAATGCTGGTGTTGACTGTCTTTCAAGTATAGACTAAAAAGACAGAAAACAGACACTGACATACACAATCAATCAAGTCTCTTTGGTGAAGGAGAGCAGAAGCTAAACAGACTGAGGTAGATCGTGTCTGTCAATCACAGCCACAGTCCAATAAATAGATTTTTTTTTTTTTAAATGCATAGTTTTGATGGACAGATTTGGAGATTTTTTTTTAATACAGACTTGCATTGAGTCGCAGCTGATCATCATACAAGACAATACTGACTTAATCAAATGTCTTCTATACAACAACAGAAAAAAAATGAAAAAGTTGTGTTTAGAGAAGATGTTTCAGAAATGGCGAGGTCTGTCATATCTAGTGTAGGGTTTGCCACCGCTGTTGAAATGCGAGGTGTCCTGTGATCCTCCATTGTTGAATTAAGCCTCCTGCGGGACGTGGCCGTTGCAGTGTCCATTGGTGAGAGCCTGGCTTTCATCAGGAGTGTGCACGCTTGTTTTAGCCATTATCTGAAGTTGTCTGCGGTGGTAGAACAAGTATGCCGGCAAAAGGAAACCGGTGAATGAGAAGATCAGAAGTCCCAGATTGATCTGATTAGATTAAAAGAAAGAAAAGTTAGTTTACAGACTAAACTGGATGATGGTTGTTAGTGATATATTCATTGTTTTGGGTTTGATGATGATTTTGCTTCAACTGTGTGAGTCAACGACAAGATTTTGTGCTTTGTAAAGACAAAATGCATTCGTGTGTACAAAATATTACCACTGTCCCAGTCTAGAAGTGCCCGCTCAAGCTGGAAACTCTGGGTTTAAAGAAAATCCTGGGTTTCCCACGTATAATAATGACTTTGTGAGGCTGTTCATATCCTTTCAACTCATATGTATATAATCTGTCTGACATTACAACTACAAACTGAAATATGCACTGCATTGTCTGATTTAGAAACATAATTTCTTACCCAGTAAGCATTTCCATGTAGCGGTCCCACCATGACCATGAAGAGGGGCTGCTGCAGCAGGGCCACCACAGCACTGATCATAGACTGCAGCCCGGTCAGAGTGCCAAAATGATTGGACGGGTACCTGTGACAGAGACAGTCATTTAGCTGAAGGTTTAAAACAGCAGGATTCTTTATTTTATAACTGTAATGAAACATTTTGGAAAAAAACAAAAACAAAAACTGTGTGTGTACTAAAACAGGTTAATGTACTTTATTCCACATACAGTACATTACTTATTCCTAGTTTCTGTGAAATGCCCTTTATGTCAGTCTTTCCTAAAAGCCCATATTTTCTCTAATTGGCCAGGTGTTTTTTCAGCCAATGTGAAAAAGAACATTTCGCAAAACTACAATAGAAACTTTTGTCCCCCCACATTTATATGGCACATGGCTTATGCAAGTCACATAATGATTCTTTATAGATAAAGCTTTGCATTTATTTTTAGAAACAAGTCTCCCTTGCACATAATGAGGCTCAATGTCATAGCACAACTAAAAATAAATAAATAAAAATGTGGATTTATTCAATTCTGAATTCATGTCCTATAATCTCCCAGAAACACCTTTTACACGGATGCGTACAAGTATAAGCCATTTATGCTTAAATAACACATTTTTGTCTCCTTTTATTAGAAATATGACTTGTTACACATTAAAATTCATCATAACATTGGTTAATGCATAAATTTGGTTAATGAAACCTTGTAGAACAGGGGTGTCAAACTCTGCCCTGCACAGTTTAGTTCCAACCCTGCTTCAACACACTTAAGCCATGGTCACACTACACTTTTCACCCCATAGACTTCCATTCATTCGCATACAAATCCGGCAGACCAAAAACGCAAGCTCTTGCGACAAATTTCGCATGTAGCTGCTTTGGAAAGTTCAAGCTTGGTGAACTCTGACCTGTGAAAAAAATCGCATCACATGAGATGAATCGAAGATCAAAACATGACCTCTCTGGACAGAAATTTAAATTGAGCAATTGGACAATTTTAACATCTAAACGGCTTGTTTAATCCCGCCCCTTTCTGCAGCGCTGTACGACAGAATTTTGCATACTCAAACTCTAGTGTGACCGCGGCTTTACCTGTAGGGTTCAAACAAGCCTGGAAAACTTAGTTTGATCAGGTGTGTTTATTTAAGTGTGTTTAAAAAGGAATAAAGCTAAACTGTACAAAGTTGCGGCCCTCCAGAAACTGAGTTTGACACTTGTGCTGTAGAAATTGTGGAAATCTGTAATGGAAACCCATTTAATGCATTTCACGGTGTTTGAATTATCCACATATACTCTGCACACATAAACAAGGTAAACCTGATCCTGTTTTATAAAGCACAGATTTTATAAGAGCAGGACAAGTCTGTACTTGCAAGTGTGCTTAAATAACATGTTTAATGATTGGAAAATAAAAAGGTACTTGAGGGTGTGTATATGTTCATGTACTTACACAGCTGCATACATGCCTCCACAGCAGGAGTGAATGAATCCTCGAACCATAGTGTGCAAAATAAATGTCAGAATCTGGACAAAGACAGAGAGACAGTTATGAGTACTATAATTCAACTACCAAAAAAATCTATATTAAATAAAATTAGAATTTTCATCATTAAAAGAAATGTTGAAAAAGATTATAAATTGCAGGTTTCAGTAACTGTTTTCAACAGCAATAATACTAATATTTTGACTATCAAAATAGCTTAGGCCAGGTCCACACTAATATGTATTCGTTTAAAAACTGTTTTGGCCTTCTGTCCACACTGAGATAGCATTTTAAGGGAAACAAAAACATCTTTTGAAAACGCTGTCCAAAGTGGATCCATCATTTCAGTAGTGTATCAGTAGTGTTTTTGTAATTAAATACTGTGTACATGTACATCCATTTTAATCTTCAAATAACGTGTATGAAGTTGATACCTGTAGAGGCAGGTTGTCTATGAGAGAGAGGATTCCAAACACAATGAGCAGTATATTTGTGAAGATGAAGGCTCTCATGGCATTGGTCAGTTTTTGGATTTTTCGGTCACGCTTGGGTACAGCAACAGCTCTGGCAGAAGACAAAAATGACATTTTGTTTAATGATTGTGTAATTTATAAATGACACCATATTAATAATGAAAATGTTTTGTACGCCTATGTACCACACAAATACAGTGTTATTTTAATGCCTGCACTTGCAGAACTTAACCTGAAAGCATCTAGTTTTATACAGTAAGATCTTAATTTTAACTAATCAATATTGATTCCTTACACCCAAGACTGATCTTTTAGTGTATTCAGTTTAACGTTACCTTCATTGGATATTATAGCACATTATATACCTTCTAATAATCTAATTATTTGGTTGCTTTTGGTGAGAAACAAAGTCTCAACTGCCAAATTACAAGCTACAGGAAAAAAAGTAAACAATCATTCTTCCCTTTTTACGACTAGTTATAGCAGTAAATAGACATCTTACATCATGTAATTGCTCAGTGTTTCAACTGCAGAAGAACAGCTAGTAAACAATGGCATTAAGGCACTTGTACAAACCTCTTCGATTAAAACAATGGAGTCATCTAAACCATGCACAATCAATTTAAGAACAAAATTGTAAGGATTCTTTTTTTTTAACCAGTTGTGAAGATTTTTCCCACCCCCATGCAATAAAACAGTTAGATTTGTGGCAATAAAGCACAGTAAGTGGTTTTTAAAAACCAATGTAGACCTCAAAGAAAAGTGTTAAGGGATGTCAAGTGTTTTATTATCTGAGGAGTCTGAGATTAGATTTTTATATTACATACATACGATAGTTAGTTTGTGTCTGGTATAGTAACAAACTTTGTCTTAGATTACGATATGCAGATATGCTAAAGTTGTCCTAAAACAATTGAACGGCCACAATACTGATTTTAGACAATTTTGAAAAACCTTTTTGATCCACTTCAAATGTTGACTACTGTATATACGAATATTGTGCAGTGGAAGAGGTTGAAGCAAAATGAAGAAAAAAAAAAACACAAGATATATACACATTTATGAGGTTACAAGGGGGAAACAAAAAGTGGGCAGACTGACAAAACATGCAATGGTGTGGTCAGCAGCACCTAGTGTACAGGTATGGATTTGCTATAGGTCATAAATCGTCTCTGGTTCAGTGTGAAAGCACAGTTTGTCTGCGATTGATATTGCACACTGTGATAGGACCTTTATATTATAACCAGTCATTCAGTGTCTGCAGCAATTAGTTTGCTACAAAAATTAAGTTTAGGTTACACTTTATTTTAAGGTGTCATTGTCAGTAAAACCATTCTTTTAAATACCCAGTAATATTAATTAATTACATGTGCTTACTATATGGTAAGAGTGAGGATGAAGTTTAAGTCTAGGGTTAGTTGTATGCAATTATGTATAATTTTACATAAAATGTAGTACATAATAGTACATGAAATGTGCAACAAGGACATCTTATCCCTAAACATTTACACTACATGTTAATGTTTGTAATGTCTTAATTACTGAATGCATATTAAAATAAATCTGTGATTAAAGAAATTGTTACAAAAGCCTGTGTAAATTATTACATTAACTTTTGTAAATGGTTTTAAACGTTAAATGTAAAATAGCTTATTATGTGATATATGATTAAAAAGACAATTGTTATGGTACACCACTGTTTCTGAAGAAAGAATTGTATGCTTCGATACACTGTACCAAATACCCGTTTTTGAAGTCATGGTTCAGAGAAGTCATTACATCATTACTATAAACGTTACACAACGTTGCTAAAGCGAAACTGACCTTTTTTCTCCCTCCACTTCGCACTCTTTCATCTTCCAGTCCATGATGTATCCAATCAGAGGGCATGTGACAAGACACAAGAGCTGCAGTGTGCCAAAGATGGAGGAGTAGAAACTCACTGAAGATAAAAACACAGATCCAATTAGCATGTGTTTAATGCAGATTTCCTGCTCAGATTGCCCAGAAGCATGTTATCGGTTTCATTCAAAGATCTCACCCTTCTCCTTAGCCGCATGCTGCAGGTCTTCAGAGGCTAAACAAGACAGAAGCATTTTTAAGCCACCTGAACAGAAGTCAAGCTTAATACACTGAGTGATGGTGTGCAAATTCTGATGCTTCGCTTACGGTGTGGGTCTCCATGAGTCACCATGAACTCCAGCATCTTGTTCATGGCTCCCATAAAGAAGATGATTCTCAGTTGGGTCATTCCCATAGTGATCAGACTCCACAGGAAGATGGGAGAAAACACGGAGCGACGGAACGGGACAGAAGCAGCTGAGAAAGACATTTCCAGGAGTTCAAAAATTAGATTTGAGAGGCCAGGGCACATCTTCAACTACACGTTCACACAAGTGTAACAAATCATCTCAGAATGTATCACTTTGTCGCAAAGAGTCTCACTTTGTGTATCCTGAGGTACAGCAGGCTTTTCGGTTTCTCCTGTCGCTTCTTCAGCTGGAGCCAGTTTGTGGTTTTCAGCTTCATGTATCTTTTTCCTAATAAATGGTTAGAAATAAAGAAGGAATAAGGAATAATCTTCAAGGGTTATGCAGCTTCAACTGGTAGTTCATCTACTCCCCTCATTTATGACTTCTGTGGGGCACTTAAGACATTTTGAAAAATGTTGGTAACCAAACAGTTTTGGTTTTCATTGACTTTCATTTTATATTCTGACTGTACAATTGAAGGCAGTGGGAACTGTTCAATAACCAACATTCTTCAAAATATCTCCTTACGAAAGTCAAAGGATTGCAAGAACATGATTGCATGTTAAATGAGTACTTGACCAAGCTTTGAGATTACAAAAAGGTTATACTAACTTTTCAATCTCTTCTGGCGTTGCAAATCCTTTTTCTGGCCAGTTGAGGAAACAGTTGAGGAAGACCAGACCTGCAAGGCCTGCCCACATCCACATGATAAGGGTAAATGATACCCCCGCATCATATATCAGCTGGAAAAAAAAGAGGGAGACACAAAGAGGAGATGCAATATTGATGAGTTTTTCTTTTCTTCAAATTATAGAACACGCTTGAATGGAAGGAGAATGATTTTGCTTGTCTGCTGCCTCTGGTTGATGGTAATTGGTTTAAATAAGGCTGAAGAAAGTGTATGTAACATCTATTATTTGGTAATATGGGTTACACTTCTGGGTTACATTTTATTTTGCAGTGTCCTCTTTATTATGGTGTACTGAGTATTATTAATTAGCAATAAGATTAGAATTAGGTTTAGGATTTTTTCCAGCGATTATGCATAATTGACTGCTTTTACTCTAAATCTATCTATCTATCTATCTATCCATCTAGTCTCTCAGTCTCCCCTTAGTTTTAGTGGTTATAAAATGGCATTTAATTAATAAATTATATGGTTTATATTGAATGTATTTATTCTACATTACAATAACATTACATTAATTATCATTAAAGAAATATTTCTGAAAACAACTTGTTCTTTAGATTAGCATTAGAACATCAAATAAATATGTAATACAAATAAAAATGTAAATCGGACCCAATTTTACACTAATGATACACAATCATAACACAAAACCTGAATGAATGAATAACCTCAGCCTTTATACTATACATTTTAAGGAAATGAGTTCTAAACATTTCTTTTAGTCTGATGCAACATTTCATCAGACTTTGATTCAATGCCTGTTCATGTCAAACTGGTTTAACCTTTATTTACATACAAAAAATACCTTGACTCCCGGGAAGGTGACAGCTGATGACGCATAAGAGCCAATCATAAGTGACATGACAGTGGAGCTCAGACTTCCAAACATGTTTGGCAGCTATCACAAGAAAAGAGGAAAAGAATGTCATAATCATTATAGGAGGGATGGAAAAAAGAAAAGAAAAAGAAGGCACCAAACACAAATGCATCTGATCTCACACTTACAAATATAGATATATTAGAGCTGGGCAAGAATTAATTGTGATTAATAAAAGTTTGTTTTGACAATTTAAGTGTGTGTACTGTGTATATTTACCATGTATATAACTACACACGGGCGACGCGGTGGCGCAGTGGGTAGCACAATCGCCTCACAGCAAGAAGGTCGCTGGTTCGAGCCTCGGCTGGGTCAGTTGGCATTTCTGTGTGGAGTTTGCATGTTCTCCCCGTGTTCGCGTGGGTTTGCTCCGGTTTCCCCCACAGTCCAAAGACATGCAGTATAGGTGAATTGGGTAAGCTAAATTGTCCGTAGTGTATGTATGTGTGAATGAGTGTGTGTGGATGTTTCCCAGTGATGGGTTGCGGCTGGAAGGGCATCCGCTGCGTAAAACATATGCTGGATAAGTTGGCGGTTCATTCCGCTGTGGCGACCCCAGATTAATAAAGGGACTAAGCCGAAAAGAAAATGAATGAATGAATAACTACATACAGCCGTCCATATATTTGAGAAAATGTTATATATATACATACATACATACATATACACACACACACACATACATTTAAAAAACTATGCAACAATTGTTTGCATAGTTTGGTTTCTATGTATGTGTATCACTTATATATATATATATTTATTATGTATAACACCTAAACACACATATATTGTATCAAAACAAACTTTTAATTTTACATGCCATTAATCTTTGCCCGGCACTAATATATACACATATTAGAAAATTCGGCAGCCTGATGCTAAAATGTTCTGGATGGTCCAAACTAAAGTCAACATCATGTTTATCATAGCAATAATCACAGTTTAAAATGAGTTCACTGAAATATTGCATAGTTCAGTAACAAAATTCCTGGTGTGGAGATTATATGTATTAAATTTGTTTTCCACATTTTCCAGGAATTCCAGAGCAGTGCCTAGTATTTCCAAACTCTTGCTAAGTTAACAGGTGTGTGCGAGTGTGTTTTACTGCCCTGTGTGAAAAGAAAAGGTTAGAAAACACATGCACACTTCTGTGAAACGGCACATTTTTACTTCCTTGTGCTTTTCACACACAAACGCAGAGTCGCCCCTAAAGGAACTTGTTACAGAAGAATGCCAATCGGTACAGTAGCAAAAGGAATGTTACTGAACATCATTACTGATAACATTATAATAACGTTATAAGATGTTATCAGATGTTTGTAGCAACCGAGAGCGAAGGAAGATATCGGTTGTGTTCATTGTGAGAATCAACTTCAGATGTTTTTCCTAAAGTCCTCCAGAAAGATCTAGACATAAAACAGATAATTACAATAGATTATACAGCTATAACCACCAAATCACCGCGGAGAGCATTGCTGAGATTATATTAAATTAGACTGGGAAAGTGTTGTGTTGTCAGCATAGCAGTGGTAGGAATGTGCCTGGATGATGGATGCCACGTTTTATATAATGAAAAGAAGAAAGGGGCCAACACAGAATCTTGGAGGCACACTGATGGTAAATTGATCGATTGAGTTCGAGACTTAAAGTTTTAAATCACTCTTGCCTTAATATAATTGCTGGAAATGTAGGAGTTCAGGAGAGCTCATTTGTAATGTGTCTTCCTTATAAAATGGACTTCCTTGAATGAATGAAGTTATTTGTTAATTAAAAAAAAACTGGAGAAATCACACGCAAAGTTTTGGAGGTCATTAAGTTGATGACCACAAGACTGTTCCGATAACATCAAATCCATCCACAAAGTGGAACAGTGTAAACATAGTGATCAGATTAATATCAGAACACACTGCTATTTGTCTCCATGCTGGTAGTAAATGAGCGTCAACAAAGATGCCGTGTTTTCAATGTCACTGACTTTAAACCAGTGTGTGCTGTCACATGTCATGTAGTATGCATGCATACCTGAACAGCTCTGGAAAAGCAATGTGACTGCACAAGGATAAGTGTGTTGAAATCTGTATAAGTGCGGTGGGCTATCTGAGGGCAACGGATATATATATATATATATAGTTCATTCATTCCCACGCCAGGTCACATCTCTAACCAGACAAGGAAAATCACATTCTTTTTTGATGAGTGTGTGTACAACGTTTGTGCCCTTGTTTGTTTCAGCACTAGGTTGATGGGAGGGTGAGGGTGTGAGAGAAGGCGTGCAGGCAGTTTAGCTTTCTGATTGGTGGGCATTGAATTGGGCAGAATTTCTCCTTCAGTCATGTGTGTCGATCCTCTGACTGGTCCATATGCATAAATACGCAGAAACACACACACCTGTCAGGTCAAAAAACAACTTCAAAAGCACTGTGTGACAGCTGCCCTGCAGACATCTGTTACTCAATGTGCTCCCCGTCTCTATCATTTTCTTACCGTTAGAGATGTGAAGGTCAGACAGATCCCTCCAAAGCCATTAAGTGACAGGGCAAGAAATATGATTGCAGAGAGGACTAGAACACAAACCACAAACATCATTACACAATCGCAACAGCTGTTGGATACTCAAAAGGCAATAACTATGATATGATGAATTATATTTTTAAAAAGCTAAGTAATCTTCAAGACTGGAATTTAAAAATAATTTTACTGGTCTGAAAGTTAATCCTTTTAATCCATCAAAATGTTACCTTTCAAAAGCAGCAACAATGAACCAAAAAGGTCATGTAACCCAACAGCAGTAAAAGATACATTTCTGAAAATGTAATTTTAATTTATTGAAATCCTTAGCGAATTTATAATCAATTATATATTTAAAATGTCACTTTTTTTGACTAAATTTGAGCTCTATTTTCTGTTTGTGTACTCACCTTCTGGTTGATACGCTGATACAGACATCATCATACAAGAGAGTGCAAAACACACACTAAAAAGAAAAAATATAATACTGATAAAGAAATGGAACAGACAACACATAAATAAAAACACAACGAACGAGTAAAACAACCTAATGAATTGAATGTGAGTAATACTATAAAAAATGTTTCTTGAGCAGTGCTCTAGCATGAACATGAGTCATGCTGTGCTACATAGCACAAGTGCATTCATGAAATATTGTGGTAACTGCATTGATTTGAAAGTGTGTGTTCACCTTCCAGTAAGGCGGAGTGGCCTGGGGCCCAACCGATCCATGAGAATACCCAACGGCAGTGTGGCGGCACTGAGCAAAAATGAGCCAATGGTGAAGCCCAAATTCAACATTTCCTCCTGTTCCACACAGCTCAGCCATTCTTCTTCTTCTTCTTCTTCACCAGTAGCATTCACACTCTCAGTCTTATTTTCTACAGGAAGAAAAAGAGAAGGTCAATGAAAGCCAGAGACAGAGACTTTAAGTTTTAAAGTCTCCAAGCAGTTCAAGTTTCCTCAGGAACTGTGTCTCAGTTTTCTTTCTGTGGTTTGAGGGGTTAGGGTGATTGCATTGGTTTTTGCTCATCTGCTTGGCTTCTATGAGAATTTACCTGTGCACAGGTGTGAGTAAAAGCCCTCTCTTTTGAGCATGATTAGCAGAGAGCCCCAGCCCAACAGCACAGCCGAACAAAGCAGATTCTCCAACACCGCTGTGACAGCCATCCACCAGCGCCTCCTGTACGCCTGTTCGAGAGAGGGAGCCATTCCCCTGTGAAACACAGAGCAGAAGGGTTTATTACAACAAATCAGGTGCCTGTGAACATATAGCGCCATAAGTTATACGACTTCAGAAATCAATCCTTTGCTTTAGTAATGACAGCAGTTTCTTCGGCAGAACAACATCAACAATTCAGTACACTTTGACCTTGATTTTCTTATATAGTCTATTGAGTATTTTAATTTAAAGGTTTTCAAAATAGCGTATATTGACAGTTTTTATAGGTTTGAGCCATTTTTCATAAATGTACTGAATAATCAAATCTTTTCAGTGTGAACAAACTCAAAGCAAATAGCATAATGCACAAACATCACTGTACAGTCGTGGCCAAAAGTTGAGAATGACACAAATATTAGTTTTCACAAAGTTTGCTGCTAAACTGCTTTTAGATCTTTGTTTCAGTTGTTTCTGTGATGTACTGGAATAGAATTACAAGCACTTCATACGTTTCAAAGGCTTTTATCGACAATTACATGACATTTATGCAAAGAGTCAGTATTTGCAGTGTTGGCCCTTCTTTTTCAGGACCTCTGAAATTTGACTGGGCATGCTCTCAATCAACTTCTGGGCCAAATCCTGACTGATAGCAACCCATTCTTTCATAATTACTTCTTAGAGTTTGTCAGAATTAGTGGGTTTTTGTTTGTCCACCCGCCTCTTGAGGATTGACCACAAGTTCTCAATGGGATTAAGATCTGGGGAGTTTCCAGACCATGGACCCAAAATTTCAACGTTTTGGTCCCCGAGCCACTTAGATATCACTTTTGCCTTATGGCACGGTGCTCCATCGTGCTGGAAAAGGCATTGTTCTTCACCGAACTGTTGTTGGATTGTTGGAAGAAGTTGCTGTTGGAGGGTGTTTTGGTACCATTCTTTATTCATGGCTGTGTTTTTGGGCAAAATGTGAGTGAGCCCACTCCCTTGGATGAGAAGCAACCTCACACATGAATGGTCTCAGGATGCTTTACTGTTGGCATGACACAGGACTGATGGTAGCGCTCACCTTTTCTTCTCCAGACAAGCCTTCTTCCAGATGCCCCAAACAATCGGAAAGGGGCTTCATCGGAGAATATGACTTTGCCCCAGTTCTCAGCAGTCCACTGCCATACTTTTTGCAGAAGATCAATCTGTCCCTGATGTTTGTTTTGGAGAGAAGTGGCTTCTTTGCTGCCCTTCTTGACACCAGGCCATCTTCCAAAAGTCTTCGCCTCACTGTGCGTGCAGATGCGCTCACACCTGCCTGCTGCCATTCCCGAGCAAGCTCTGTACTGGTGGCACTCTGATCCCGCAGCTGAATCCTCTTTAGGAGACGATCCTGGCGCTTGCTGGACTTTCTTGGACGCCCTGAAGCCTTCTTAACAAGAATTGAACCTCGTTCCTTGAAGTTCTTGATGATCCTATAAATTGTTGATTTAGGTGCAATCTTAGTAGCCACAATATCCTTGCCTGTGAAGCCATTTTTATGCAACGCAATGATGGTCACCATGGTTAACAATGGAAGAACAATGATTTCAAGCATCACCCTCCTTTTAACATGTCAAGTCTGCCATTCTAACCCAAACAGCCTGACATAATTATCTCCAGTCTTGTGCTCGTCAACATTCTCACCTGAGTTAACAAGACGATTACTGAAATGATCTCAGCAGGTCCTTTAATGACAATGAAATGCAGTGGAAAGTTCCAGGATTAAGTTAATTTTAATGGCAAAGAAGGACTATGCAATTCATCTGATCACTCTTCTTAACATTCTGGAGTATATGCAAATTGCTATTATAAAAACTTAAGCAGCAATTTTTCCAATATTTATGTAATTCTCAAAACTTTTGGCCACGACTGTATTTTCTTATTTGTGATCAATGGATCCAAGCGATTCAAGTTATTTAATAAAATACTGTAAAACTGAGAAATATAATATTTTGTAAATTCCGATTTCAGTGCATTTGAAAATAAAACTAATCTCTAATGTTAGTGTCCATAAAACTAATGTTATGGCAAAGCTATACATCAGCCTTCAGTCTCACAAGATCCCTCAGAAATCATTTTAATATGCTAATTTGGGCTTTCAAATAAAACATTTCTTATCATCATCAACATCAATGTTGAAAACAGATGTGCTGCTCCTGCTCTTTGTAGTTTTTATATATGTCCTTTGTGATGAATAAGAGAATGAATGTCTTTCAAGAGTTTTTCTTGAAGACCGCAGACTTTTAAATGGTACTTAATGAATGAGTTCCATTAAATTAGAGCACATTACAGTTTCCTTAGCTACAGGCACTGTGAAATTGGTCTAATCATAATGCTATTAAACATTATAAGCGGAAAATTTTTGTGAGTTTTCTGATTTTTTTTGTGCATGTTCAATTGTACACTGTTGGGATTGTTAGTACATTTATTATGTCAGTGAAACTAAGAGGCTAATAGTTAATAGTAGAAACACCCATCAATTTTCATTCTTGAAATCTCTGGGATTAAATAAGATGCAAAAGAAAGAGCCACGCCAAATATTTGCTACAACTACTACCACACAAAAAGCTTCTTTAAATATGGGTGTGTCCAATCCATTTGCATTGGCTGCTATGTGCAAAACTACTTGCCATAACCACCAGTGAAACAAGTCACACGTGACGTTGTATAACAAATTAGACCCTTTAGTTTAGTTATTACATCAGGGCATGATGTTCAAAAGACACAGATGATGCTAGTGAGTCCAAGTTTTTGTTTGTAAACGAGGTCGGCTTATTCCATGACATGACTGAAAGAGACCGGTCACTATAACTTAAATGACCAAAACCCCCACTAACATCCACACGCACACACACAATAAATACAGAAAGATAGAGATTAGAGTGGGGGAAGGAGAATACAGGCAGGCGGACAGAAAGTAGATGAAAGAAACTGTTAGTATCTCAGCAGGACAGGGATTCAGCGTGTTGTGTTTAACACGATTAGACACAGTCCACTAGATGTCTTTGTCCTCAAAAGCCGAGCTTACAGGAGGATTTTTTTTTGTAACTCACACGGTCTGTTAAGGCACGTGCTCAAAATAATCTCTATTCATTTCAAAGCAGGTTTCATTTTTGGTCAGTGGTGTCATGCATTTTGATTCTAAATACCCAAGAGAAGTTGATAATGATGAGCTACACTTGTGTCTTTGTTTACAGTATGAGTTAAGACAGTTTGGGGTGTTCATATTATAATGTTTAGTGAAAACATTTGGCATCTACTATAAACCCCCTGGAACACAGGTATGCAAAACATGCTGCTCAGTTAAAAAGTAACTATTAACAGCTGATTTAACTGGAAGGATTCATATTCAGGATGCATGTGTATATACAAGGGACCACTAAGGTCCTCTGAAGTACGTCTGTTCATTAATCTCTATGGGCACTGAAATGGATGATGGCCCCTATAAAATGCTTGTTCCATAATTTACTGTGTATTTTACCCTTGATCCTGTGTGTACATATGAAAAAGCAGACTCTCCAAATAAACTTTTATTTATATATATATAAGGTTTATAAAAGTGACAAGTTCTAAAAGCATTTAAAATATAGAACATTGTGTGCTTTGAACTTCCCATTTGTTATACCTTGACCTTGAATGAACTCTTTGTTTCCTTCTCTAATACGTAACTGAGTCTTTTAAATTATCCAAGCTCCCAGGGAGAAAAAACATAGTATTTTTATACATTTTCCAAAGGTTGGAATACACTTCATGAATCTTAACAAAAGTCGGAACAAAATGTAAGACACTATTATATTTATTCAATAAAACACTTGTTTGTTTCACACTTGGTGTGTTTGGTTGGGACCAAAAAGAAAAATTACACATTTATTCCTGGCTTACATAGTCATATTTTTTTTTTTATCTCATCTTTAGATATTGAAATGTAGCCTATGACAAAGTGAGGACACACTACCAGAGTTTCAAGTCTTTCCGATTACAACTGATGCTCTTTGCGCAAAGGTTCATTACCGAGTGTTATAAAAACGTATAAAAAAATTGTTTGACTTCCTCCAACTGAATGGAATCAAAAGTTTGAAACTTAAAAAAAAAACGAGTCTGTGTCCATCGTACATTGTGATTTTCAATCAAATCTGTTAACTTGCATGGCCCAAAATCTAACAAACAAGTTCTGGATTTCGACTACTACAAACTTTGTGTTGTTTATATGCACCATTTCCATGAACAATGGACAAAAACTGTTTGAGCCCCGCGTGCTCTGGTATCAATCGACTCGATTCACCACTGAATATCCAAAACCGAGCCATTCAGTCGGGGAAATGGTTTCCTGGTTTATGGATTTCCCTTCCGGAGCCTAAAATTCTGATAATTTTGCCCTCTCGGTTTTCCCTCAGGACAAAAGCGTTGGCTTTCTCGGCGTAGCCCATCTGTCTATCTATCGAAGCACGGGTTCAGAAAGTCGACTTTCCCGACGGGATTAAGCAAACTTTCTCTAGCCGGTGAGATGCTCAAGACCGCGCCATATGCGTCCCTAACTAATGTTTACGTTACAATAAAACACGCCTGACATAATACACCGGGTATAAAATAGAAATTTCACTAATATAAAAGAAAATTGAGCTCATTTCAAATACGAAGGGCACTTTAAGGTCAATGAAAAGGGCATGTTTGGGAAATAAAACAGAAATAAAACCCAGAAAACTGCAATCAGACTCCACATCGCCACGTGTCTGTATTTGTAGTTACCAAAGTCTCTATTTACACTCGTCTACGGATGAACCAGTCAACCTTCAAAAACTCGGGTTCGTTTTTAATGAATAAAAAAATTATATTAAAGTAAAAATGTGTAAGAATTTAATACAAAACTACTTACTTCATTTTTTTATTATTATTCCCAAGTGCCGACCGTGACGTTACGTTGTTTCCTGGTCTTCTCAGGTTTCGGCGCTAAAACAAACAAATGGCACTTATTCTGTTGCCGTTGATAATGGACTTTATCTGTCCGGATCTTCTGTTTCTTCTGTTTTCAGAGCGGCTGGTAGGACCCTACAGTCTTCTTCATGCTAACCTCTTATATTTAACAATGCTGGCAAGTAGAGCTACACCCTCACTGTTCCCCCTTCACTTAAGTTACACACACTGCTCTTTAGTGACTTTGCATGTGTGACGTAGACTACACCATTGACATTCATTCAGTCCCTGTTCCTAAATTAGCCGTTTACATGCGCTATAATATTACCATACTAATAACCAACAAAATTTACCACAATAGTTGCCCCAGTTAATAGTTACTGTATCAAAACTATTAAATTAGCCTACATCAGGATCCCCCTTACATACGTTTTGTTTGTATTTTTAATAGGTTTTGATGAATTAAAAAAAAGTTATGATAGTAGCCTTTACCATAGAATTTTACCAAACTATGTTTCCATCCAAAATGCGAATTAACTTCATGCGCAAAACTGGAATATCGCATAAAAGATGTGTAAATAAAGCAGCGTTTCCATCCAATGAGTCAAAGAGAACAAAATCGTCACCTGCTGATTAAATGGCGCCAAATATCAACAGTAAAAACGGAATTTGCTGAGGTAGGAGAAGCTGCGTGAATTTTTCATTCATTTAATAAATGACTTGCGCCTCAGAAGGCAATGCTGACACGCAGTGAACGCGTGGTGGCGTTTGAAGGCGTGAGACGCGGAGCACAGACGCTCATAAAAATAGGCGGATGGAAGCGTAGCTGATACCATGGCATATTTTTTTGTTTAGTTCACTGATCTACAATAGAGATTCATTCTATATAGATCAGTGGATTTTTGGGAAGGTTGTTTAACAGCAAACAGACTACATTAGGCTAATATGTAAACACACAAGGATGCAATTAAAATTGAAATGTTACAAATATAAAAATTCAAAGTTTAATAGGCTACCTCAGTGTGTACATTTTTCAGCATTGCCCTCCATTAAAATATATATATGTTGATAAGACACAAAATTATATATAGGCCTACACCTGATATGTTAAAAGTAAAATGTAGTGCTCCTTGCAGATAAGATAAGTCTATATCTGTTATATCTCGAATTTAAATCTACATGCAAGGTTAGGCATGTAGGGCATTTAGGCATTATTTTTGGGATTTGTACTTTACTTGAGTACAATTAAAGAGCTGAGAGAAATCATGGAGTCATCCAAACCTCTTAATAATTTCCCTTAGTTATCATCACCAAACCTCTCTGTTTTGTTGTATGCGATTAAATAGATATTCTGTCTCAAAAGTCTGTCAGAAATCAGTTTTTCGAGAGGCCTTCGTGTACAAATGCTGCCTCCAGAGTCATTGCCTGATAGGGCAGCAAGGCAACAAGCTTTCTAATGCAGCCTATAACAGTCAGTCAGTGGCAGAAAATGGAGGACAAATGCAATTCATCAGGGAACAGTCCAAAATCTTCCACAGAATCAAGAGCACCCGTGGCCGTATACCTTAGCAAATTCTTTTCTTTTAGTAAGGATTAATTCAAGACAAAAATGTATAATATGTCTCCCACTCAATAAGAAAATATCTGTTTTTTTGCTTTTCAGTCCCCAAAACAGGCTTGACCCTCATCATTCTGAAAATCAGCTTCTGCCTAAGTTAAATCAGAGGTTTTACAACTTTGTGTATCATATTAGAAGTCGTGTCTTGTAGTTTGATAGTTACATACAATTAAATACAAACAGTTCTAAAGTAGGATATTGCATTGCATGTAGTTGATTAACTTTGTGTTATGAGAGATTAAAAGCTTAAACAAGAATCTCTAGTTTTCATTCTAAATAATAATAACTTCTTGACACTCTTTTACTTTAAAAAAAGGAAGTACAATTTTAAAGTGGCTTTTTACTTTTTCTGAAGTTAGATTTGTGTCTATTACATCAAAAATCAAAAAATATCAAAAATGTTTAGTTTAAGAGCTAAACTAACATTCATTCATTCATTTTCTTTTCGGCTTAGTCCCTTTATTAATCTGGGGTCGCCACAGCGGAATGAACCGCCAATTTATGCATATGTTTTACACAGCAGATGCCCTTCCAGCTGCAACCCATCACTGGGAAACAACCATACACACTCATTCACACACATACACTACGGACAATTTAGCTTACCCAACTTACCTATAGCGCATGTCTTTGGACTTGTGGGGGAAACTGAAGCACCCAGAGGAAACCCATGCGAACACGGGGAGAACATGCAAACTCCACACAGAAATGCCAACTGACCCAGCTGAGGCTTGAACCAGCGACCTTCTTGCTGTGAGGCGACAGCGCTACCCACGGCACCACCGTGAGGCCCCAAAACTAACATTGTAATTAAAATGTAAAATATTGCAAATAAAAAGTATTTAAAAAACATTTAATAAATAATGTCATTGGTAACAAAATTATTTGCATTACAAAAAAACACCCCAAAATAATTATCTTTTATGCACCTGTGAAATTTGCTTTCAGTTTTGCTATCACTTTTTGGGGATCTAAAATCTTTGCTTGCTTATAGAAATGTTTTGCTTGCGGGTTTTGAACAGTGTCTACCCACTGGGATGAAAGTAACATTTTTCTTCAGTATTTGTACTTTCATTGAGTAAAATTTTGAGTACATTTTACACCTCTGTTACTATGTAATTTGTTATATATGTCAGTGAAACAGTTATTACATAAAATAAAAACATACATTTCATAATTTATTAATGACGTTTTATCATTTTGATCCATAGAAAAAGTTTAGATCACTTGAAAATTTGTAGTTTCTCTAGATTTTGGTTTATGTAAAAAGGTTAATAGTAATAAAGTTTAATGTAAATGACAATTTGATTATGTGTTTGAGTGAAACACAAGTGTCATTTTCTTTTGATAGCATATCCTTTTATAGCATGAAATAAATATTTACATCTACTCAAAGCCAATGAAATCCATTAAATCCAGAGGAACTGAGAATTCTTGAGTGGTCTCTTCATTTTTTTAAATATATTTAATATGTGTCATATTCATATATATTTGAGGACAAATGCATAAGTTCAGACTTATTTTTAGTCTATGGACGGTAACCATGGCGACGGAGGATAATGAGGTAACAGTACCCTCTGCTGGTGGACTTGTAATGGTGCATCAACTAGAACATGAGTTTTCATTGCATGCAGAGAAGGACTTGTAAAACCTAAGTTGTTCATCTATGTTCATCAACAAAATGTTAATAAATATATATCATAGTGGTTTTGCATAATAACTTTATCAGTTGACTTTTTCTGAAAAAATCTATGAGAATGTATTATTAATAATTAAAATTTCATTTCAAAGGAACATTCATTCATTCATTCATTTTCTTTTCGGCTTAGTCCCTTTATTAATCTGGGGTCGCCACAGCGGGATGAACCGCCAACTTATCCAGCATATGTTTTACGCAGCGGATGCCCTTCCAGCCGCAACCCATCTCTGGGAAACATCCATACACATCCATTCACACACATACACTACGGACAATTTTTAGTTTACCCAATTCACCTATACCGCATGTCTTTGGACTTGTGGGGGAAACCGGAGCACCCGGAGGAAACCCACGCGAACACGGGGAGAACATGCAAACTCCACACAGAAATGCCAACTGACCCAGCCGAGGCTCGAACCAGCGACCTTCTTGTTGTGAGGCGAACGTGCTACCCACTGCGCCACCGCGTCGCCCTTCAAAGGAACATGTTTAAAAAAAAAAAAAATGAATCGGTGAAAACTTAAAATTGATAATAACAAAAGCATTATTATATGTATTAAACAGGAATATTAATGATTTATGAAGGATTGTGCGACACTGAATTAAACCGTTTTTTTCTTAATACATTGTACAACATACTAAATAAAAATGAATATTAAACTGCAGGCTAAATTATATACTATATTATAGGCTAAATTACATACCATAATTTGTGTAATTATGTTTTTACTAATTAGAATTATGTTATTATAATTATGTGGGTGTGTTGGTATGGATGTAGTATGGATCCTTTTGTTGTTGTTGGACAAAATTTGACAAAGTACAAATTATATTATTGGCTATATTTGGGTTTATTAGTCCAACTTAGGATTGAACTTAGATGTTTTGCAGTGTAATAAATTTGAAATACAAAACTCAAACTAAACTTCTGAGTATTGTATTTAAATGTCGTTCTCAGTTAGGGCAAATCACAATTAGGTCTGCACAGTATTGGAAAAAATTTGATATAAAGTTTCAGCTCAAAATACCCATCAGATTATTTATTATACCTTTCTGAATATGGGAATTTTGAGGTCTGAGGACACTGTAGCTGTTTTTGTTACCTGTGCCTTTAATGCAAATGAGCTGGTTCTCCCCGCCCACCATTCCCACTTGTGTGTCAGAGCCAGAGATCTCTCTCTATGGCTCTGTTGTGTGTCTCCTTCTTCTGCTGCATCTCACGTCAGATAAACAAGCAGTGACAGATACGAAGCAAGCAGATTTCCCTTTTATGAGAAATACTACAGTAAGAACTTTCCCAATGGTTATTTGATGTATTTGTTGTTGATTTAAATTCAAGCCTTTCTGCAATGATCAGTCACACACAAATGCTGCTACAAAGTTCGCAGTAACACACACACACTTTTAACTTTGCACTGTTTTTACACGGCAAATGTGACAGGATACACGTTAATATCAACAGCTGTATGGATATGCTTTATGTTAATGTACAAAATAAACCTGATTTAACGTCTGCAAACCGGGATTGAAGCGTCTTCTTTTGTAATTGTACTGACACCATGCACCTCTAGTGATGAATTAAATAGCTATTTTACTATCTTTTCGTTATTACAAACATAAAAACGTTTTAAACGTTTAAAACTCATTCTTGAACAGCAGCTGATCACGGAGAGTTGAAACTGATCTTTTAATCCCAATTACTTTACAAGTCCTGTCTTTTGTATATGATTATATGGGTTAATATGTTAATCAGCGGCTGTCAGTCAATTTGGTGGGTGGGAAAAACCGCACTCCTACGTCACGTTGCGGTGGGCCTTAAAATTGCAGGAATTTAGATCCTATTTTAGTGTCAGGAAATTTAAAAAAAGAGACTTGTTGTGTTTATATCACTCCAATATGACAGTGGACACCCTAAACCTACACACAGTTCTGTCCAAACAGCTTCCAAAAGTTGATTTTGCATCATAGGTGCCCTTTAAAACCGCAGTTATTGTGTGAATGAATGACCAAAACAAAAAATGTTTTCCATTTTTAGTTTAAAAAAGTTGACATTTTTGGATGTTGAAGCATATTGCTTTATATGCCCAGAATGGATTACAGATTCAAATGAATGCCTTCGGTATCGATGACATGATTATCACCCCTGTGAATAATTAAAGCTTCAAAGCTAAATCTGCAGTCCAGTTTCAGTAATCAACAAATCAGGTCCAAATTCAGTGCTGACGTAATCCAATAATGCAAACATACGACTGACGTTCAAAGTGAGAAGTTAAAGATACAGATTAGGATCATGAACTCGAAATTATAAACAGAATCCAGACAGGGAAATTACTCCAGTATAGCAAAACATGCAAGACTTTGGACAAAAACAGTGAGATGAGAAATAATTATATTATTAATATAATTATTATTAACTTTTTGCTTTTGCATGAAATGAAAACTTGCGCATGTGCCTGTAGTGTGATCTTCCTGTCTTTTCTTAAAATCTGTGCCCTTTGAAATTTAAATAAATATAAATTAAAGATAAAAGATCAAAAGTTAGAAAATGGTGTAATATGACTGTTCAATAACTAGTAAGGATTATTCTTGCATATCATGTGAAGTTTATGCAAACTTCCCCCCCCCCCCCAAAAAAACCCAGGTTTGTTCTTGTGTGCCAAGCAGATATGTTTCAGCTGTTTATGAGTACTGATCAATGTTTCTTAAGCCGGGGACACACCAAGCCGGTGTCAAAGAACTAGCGGCGAGGAAAACAGGCTGTGTTGTTGCCTCTTGTTGGCTGCATCTGGTGCCGTCTGTAGAAAACAAAAACTGCAAGAAGATGTAGCCCCCGGTACATATTTCTCGTTTCTCAAAAATGTATCCCTGTTTGTTATGGCCATGAAGAGTTGTGATGTCATGAAATTAGTGAGAGTAAAGAATGTGTTTTAAAAACTCCAGAGATCATCAGAACATCTGTCTACAGTTAAAAAACACATCTATCACACATTGTGCCAAATTATGAACTTCCACTGATGAGCTAATGTCCTGTGAGCCGGTCACCAGTCCTGCATGGCTTTATCTCTGAATGTTTTTTGCATTTATGTCTTGGATAATACTCTGGCAGTTACTTGTTAGAATAAACATTAAATAAACGATATATTTTTTTAAATAATAAAAAAAGAAAAGAAAATACATTTTTAGTTATTTAGTATAACTGTTTTAATTGTATTATTCAATAACATAGTATTATGAACTTCGCCTAATTTAACCTTAAATTTAAACTGCTAACAATATTCACAATTTTTAATTCATAATTTTCCCAATAATCTTTACTCTGATACACAATTTTATACTATTTGATTTAACTTAATATCAGCTTAATATTTAACTTAATATAACTTAATGTTTTACTGTATATGGAAAAGTAACTAGTACAGTTAACATTTATATTTTACTATTATATTTTACTTATATTTTAATATTAAAATCTTTTCAATGTAAAATGTGTATAGCAATATTTTATCACGTTACCTTTTATAATATAGGCATATATTTTCACCATGTCAATTTATAAACTTTTTAATATAAATAACGATTTGATTTGATTTTAGTTAATTTTATGTGGACAATGTTCCAAATATAAAATGCATATATTTAAATTGTTTTTATTATAATATTGATGGGCGACGCGGTGGCGCAGTGGGTAGCGCTGTCGCCTCACAGCAAGAAGGTCGCTGGTGTGGAGTTTGCATGTTCTCCCCGTGTTCGCGTAGGTTTCATCCGGGTGCTCCGGGTTCCCCCACAAGTCCAAAGACATGCGGTATAGGGGAATTGGGTAAGCTAAATTGTCCGTAGTGTAAGTATGTGTATGAATGAGTGTGTGTGGGTGTTTCCCAGTGATGGGTTGCAGCTGGAAGGGCATACGCTGCGTAAAACATATGCTAGATAAGTTGGTGGTTCATTTTGCTGTGGCGACCCCTGATAAATAAAGGGACTAAGACGAAAAAAGAAAATTAATGAATGAATATAAAATTGATTTGTGAAGATTTGAAAGAAGAAACAACGTGTATAATATGTTTATGTCAGAAAATAATGCAATAACCTATTTTTATACGCTACCTTAAAAAAATATCATGTGTGTGATTCCAGTGTAAAACCACACAGCCAGAAACTGTTCTAAAGTGTTTAAACCAATTAAAGCAAATGTCATTACGCACATGGCTGCAAATGTGAAGAAGCTGACACAAATTTTCAAAAGTCACATGGTGTGTGTGTGTATATATATATATATAATACTAAACCATCAGCGCACATCAAAACCCAGAAATACATCTCAGGAAATACATCCCAAATGAGCATCTTCCTTCATCAGATTAAATTTAATTTCAGATTTTACAGGAATGACTCCCCAACCACCGCTCATAACTCTACCATTTATAAATGCGCTCTGACAATAGCAGATCACCTAACAAACGCTCTCCAAAGCTTTGATGAGATTTAAATTCCTCGCAAATTAGACCTTATTATCATTCCTCAATTTCTCTGTTCTTAATGATGACCAGACTGCAATCAGTATGAACATATAAACAGACATCGCTCTCTTTCTCGCTCTCTCTCTCGTATTCTTTCTCTCATGTGGTTTTAATTTTCGTCCCCAGGCAACGTTTGGAGTTTGGCTGAGCTTGAGTTTCATTGTAAAACTTCAGTAAAAGACAAGCTCTTCTCGCGAGGCAGAAAGGCAGGACTTGAGTTTATTATGATTTCTTCTGAAGATCTGCGAAGGGGCCACGGCGCGGCTCTTAGGGGCCCCAGACTGACAGTCGCACACAGCTGCTTTTCATATCCACATGGTGGCACCACAACACTTAACCTTTATGCAGAGACACAGCTTTTGAATTGGTTGCGCAGTTCAGCTGATCGTATTATTTTAAATACAAACGGAATTTGCTTTCGTTGGTATTGAGGTCAAGACCGCGATGATGAGTTTTTACAGTTACAAACACATTTTAAAGATAATTAAATTTAATTTCAATGCATAAGATTACACTAACTGTTATATTATCTTTCGATTCATTTATAGAAATAGGGAACAATAACAAATTTGAAAACAAATTTGACATCTTTCTATATTTTGACCACTGTAATCTGTAATACGTTTTCCAAAAAATAAAAATAAATAAAATGATTTGGAAAGTCATAAAAACATTCTAGTCAACATTTTTGTGTCCAATTTTGGTGTTACTTTCATGCAATATTGTGCAATGACACTATAAATTGTTATATGAAACCTTTTGTATATAACCATTTGTCACTTACATTTTGCAACAATTGTTAAATGACAAAAAAAATACAAAAAACAGTGAGTAACAAATTAAATTAAATGTGAAAAACTGGTCATTTCTTTTAAAATAATACTCTTTGTTGTAACTTTTGAAAACCATAGCGTATGACGTGATGTGTTTGTTTATTGTTCCCATTATATTATTTTATCGATTTCATATTTGTTTTATAACAATAATTAAAAACTTAATTGTTGACATTCTCTGGTTTAAAAAGAAGCAGGCTTGTTAATGAATTATAGCTTTTAAAATATAGCATTTAGCATTTTAATTACCTACTAAAATTTCTAGTTGACATGAGAAGAAATGCAGTTACGGAGGGGTTTGATTTACTGGATTAATTATGGATCTGAGTATATGAATATAATATTAGAATAATATTTGCTTTATTCTATAAAGGTCTCATAATCATGTCTTCCAAATTTCAAATGAAAAAATTGTCATTTAGAGCTTTTTGAGGTTTGACAATGACAGCTAGAATAACAAAAGATTTTATTTGTTGTGATTGAAAATCAGGCTTATTCGTCAAATATGTTTAAATCTTCTGAAGTCCAACACTGTGATTGTAATCTATAAAAATTAATATAAACCTTTTTTGTTATTTTATGCCAAAAAAGCTCTAAATGACATTTTTGATTGACACTTGTAGGAAATGTTTTCAGTAGTTTACAGAATAAAACAAAAAGGTTTTAAATCTAGAGAAACTATTTCTGCTAATTTTCCCACAGCTATAGGAAATTAAAGTGACTGACTGAAATAGACATTTGTCATTTAGAAAACACAAAAATATCAATGCACCACGTTACTGTACCTTACATATCTCCCAGGTTTGTTTTTAAATCAGAAATCTAAACATTTTAGTTCTGATTTGTTTAAAAAAGTTTACAACAATCAGAAATTGCGCTGTCACTTTCTTTCTTTCTTCCTTTCTTTCTTAATTTCTTGCTTTCTTTCTAAGAAATGTGCGTGTTTTGTTTGTGTCTACACTAATATCATGTGCACACAACACCATTTACAAATTGGACCAAACAATTGATTAAAACCAACCTCATACATCCTATTAGTAAACACATAAATGAACAGCTCATCATTTTAGTAATCATCACTACAATCTAGACTTAACACAAATTAGTTGATTTAACACACAAGAGAGAGCAGTAGGTGATGTTAAAAGCGACAGACTGATCGATGGTTTGTGACCTCCAGCGACACGCATGATGGATGACGATGGAAGAGGAGAGAATGTGAGAGGGGAAAGCGTAGGATAGGGTTAAACTGTAAAACAACAAAAGGTGTCTTAAATGTCCAAAATGGTGTTATTAAAATCCGCTCCCTCACCCATCCTGAGGATAAAGAACAATAGTGTTGTCAGTCATACATTTAGCCCTCATAAATTGTTCACACATCTTCCATTGCTCACTTAAATTGAGCCAAAGGAAACCAATTTCCCCCTGTGCTGAGTCTGTAAACGTCAAAGCGAGCAAACTCCTGGATATTGTAGACTTGTAAACTGTGCTGTTTTCGCAGCGGCGCTGTGTTTGCTGATTACATGATTGCTCATGACAGAAAGTACTTTTGAGATCCAGCTTCAACGCTGCTGCCATAAAAAAAGCTTATTTAGACCAGATCAGCAATGAGTTTTGACAAGATAACTTCCCTTTTGTCAGAAAACATTAGTTTTCTCATCTGCGTTGGGAGATTGAATTCGATTAGATCATTCATCATGATATTGTGGTCATTTATAGACTGCTGCTGTGACATTAAAAACTATTATTTTAACAGCATGAGGATTGTTTCATTAATAAAACACGCAATCCTCCCTCTCTGTTGTGAATAAGTCTTCACTTCATAATGTTTTGTCAGGAGCCAGAGGTATTCTTTTTGGTTTGCCTGTATATATATTTGACTCTCAAAGTGCCAGTAGCAGTTCACCCTGATCAATACTTGCACGGTTTCAGATAAAAATATTTTATAAAGTTCTACTGAAGATAAAAGTCCTCTGAATGGTTTGATGGTGTGTAAATCAACATCAAATTTTCATTTTTGGGTGAACTTTAATCAGCACTATACAAGTCTCCTTGTGGTTGACAATTGCAATTGCCTGTTACCAGTGTCGTAAATCTGTAGTTGCACTTCCCCTTGGGCTGCGCAACTCACATGCATTTTTTGACTAAACTGACACAACCGGCATAAGCTGAAACTTCATTTGCAAACCATGTGCACAGACCAGGAAAAATAACTTGTGTTACAATACATTATGATCAACAAATATCATCACATGGCAGCCAGTTGGCTTTCAGCTCATGCCATTGAGTGTAAGCCTGTTTGATACAAATCCATATTCGGTCAGTTCGAACTTGTGTCCAGTCACTCTTAATTTCATTGCGAACTCCAAACTTTTTTTCATCTGAAATGTTTGCATGTTAAAGAATAAATGAGCCTCATGTTGTGTCAGTCACATTTATGCACCGCCTCTGAAATGTCAGAAAAAAAAATTCAGATCAGGTTTGATTTTTTCCATTGTTCGGGGTCAGTTCAATTCAATGGACATAATATTTCCTTTTTCTTTGTCTTTTTTTTGAAGAGAGAGAACTCAAGCATTACTATGTGAAGATTCAGTTTTTTTCCCACAAAGGATTCATTAATACAATCTGACTCTTCTTTTTAGCTTCCTCTAACACAACCCTCTTAGGTTTCTTTGGTGGGTCTGCCATGGTGTTCATGTTGGTGTTGGTTCTATATTAGATTTCGTTTCACAGTTTTTGGCTTAACTCCACCTAGGCTACTATACAATATGTGATGTTTGCAGCTTAAACTGTTAGACTCGTAGTCATTTATATATATGCCAGTGCATCTCAATTGGATTCAGATCAGGAAGTTGACTAGGCCACTCCAAAGTCTTTGATTTGTTTTTCTTCAGCCATTAAAAATGGACCCAAGTTCGCTTCAGCTTGAGGTCACTAACAGATGGCTGGACATTCTCCTTCAGGATATTTTGGTACACAGCACATGCATGGTTCCATTTATCACAGCAAGTCTTCCAGTTCCTGAAGCAGCAAAACAGCCTCAGACCGTACACTACCACCACCACATTTTACTGTTGGTATGATGTTCTTTTTCTGAAATGCAGTTTTATTTTTACACCACACATAATGGGACACACACCCTCCAAAGAGTTACACTTTTGTTTCTTCATTCCACAGAGTATTTTCCCAAAAGTCTTGGGGGTCATCTAGATGTTTTCTGGCAAAACTGAGACGAGCCTTTATGATCTTTTTGCTCAGTAGTGGTTTTCATCTTAGAACTCTGCCATACAAACCATTTTTTCCAGTCTTGTTCTTATGGTGGAGTCATGAACACTCACCTTAACTGAGGCCTGCAGTTCTTTGGATGTTGTTTTGGGTTTTTTTGTGACATCTTGGATAAGTTATCGCTGTGCTTTTGGGGTAATTTTGTTCAGCCAGCCACTCCTGGGAAGGTTCTCTACTGTTCTATGTTTTTGCCATTATCCACAAATGATCCTCACTGTGATCTACTGCAGTCCCAAAGTTTTAGGAATGGCTTTATTGCCTATTCTATTCTGGAAGATCTCAAATATTTTCTTTCTCATTTGTTTTTTAATTTCTTTGAGTCTCTGCATGATGTCTAGCTTTTGAGGATCTTATGGTCTACTGTCAGGCAAATCTTATTTAACTGATTTCTTGATTGTGAACCGGCGTGGCAGTAATCTAGCCTGGATGTGACTAAAGAAATTGAACTCAGGTGTGATAAACCAGAGTTAGGTTATGTTTAAACAGAGAGGGCATACCATTTTTACACAGGGCTATGTAGTTTTGTATTTTGTTTTCTCCTAATAATAAAACCCTTCATTTCAAAACTGCATTATGTGTTTACTTACTAATATTAAATCAGTTTGATGATCTGAAACATTAAAGTTTGACAAACATGCCAAAAATAAAAGAAATCGGTAAGGGGAAAGCACTTTTTCACATCACTGTATGTTTCTGTTTGCAGGGATGGGCAGGGCACCACATTAAAAGTTACTCTACCACTGATATAATTTTAGAAACATTATTTTAAAGTTATTTTTTAGTTGAAAACCTACATAGTGCTGCTTTAATCTCACCTTATTCAAAATAATGAGCATCATATTATCATATTGTACATATTTTGGTCTTTGGAGAGCATCATTTTAGGTGTACTGTGCGTGACATCAAATGGTGGCACTCCTTGAGCTACTGTTGCTATTTTTACTGCAACTAAAAATAAAATGCTTATATGATATCACATTGAGCAGCTTTTGGTTAAAATAATCATTTGAAGAGCAATGTGAGAAGTGATCTGGGTCTTCACTGCTTTCCTAGCAATAAGAAGAAGAGAAAAGGGAAGATGCCTGTGGATTAATAGAATTTGCCAAAGACCCATGTCTTTGTTCTCTCCACTTTAACTCTGATGTCTTTGAGGCTTTTAGTAGACCAGAGCTACTGAAGGTGATTACCGGTGGTGATTGATAGAAGCATAACATTTTGTTAAAGGGGTGGTCCACTACGATATCATATTTAAAACTTCAGTTGTTGTGTAATGTTGCTGTGTGGACATAAACAACATCTCTGAGTGTAAGATGCTCAAAGTTTAATGCAAAGGGAGACATTGGCTTTTACAGATTTAGCTTAGCAAAGCCTACAGCGAACGAATTTGTGGACTACAAAAAAATACATCCGGGCTAATGAGATCACAAACATTCCAGGTTACGCGCATTCACTGCGCATACACCTCGCGCAGCAAAGGGTCGTGGCCACAGACGCATTAGTAGAGAAAGGAAAATACCATCCAAAAGCTGCTATTTCCATGGATTTTATTTCTGTTTCTCACAGAAAGAGAAGTGGTTAAAATTCATTTTTAATTATGTTCCAGAATATTATTAAAAAGATATAGCTCTCTGTGCAAAGCATTTTACAAAGGACAGCTTCCACAGTTGGTCGCAGTTAAGTGCTGGATTCAGCCAAAAATTTCTCCTCAAAGAAGGAGCAGTACCTATGATAAAAGAAGAAGCTGTGGATTGTGAGCCACAACCTGTAAGTAGTTCTTTTTGTTAAAATTGATATCTTACATGCATAGTTTCTAGCGTTCATTGTAGGCTATGTTGTAGTAAGGACGTAAACAAGGATATAAACAACGAGAAACGCGGTTTGTCACTAGCAATTATTATTAGCAATTTAGCTCATGCCTGCCAACATTTGTGCCCGAATTTCCCAAGAAGGGGGTGTGTGGAGAGTTTGGTTTGGTGTGGTGGTCTCTGAGTAACAAAGTTAAGAACCGGGGGGGTGGATGGGCTGCGGGTGTATGTGATGTTAATAACTGTACCATGTTTTCGGCCGGCGGCAATCAGATGCTATACCAAAATTTATGGCCTGGCGTGGGAATGAAATTACGGAAGTTTTCCGGGAGAAATAACAAGACGGGAGGGTGGCAGGAGATGGGTGTGAAATACGAGAGACTCTCGGGAAAAACGGGAGTTTGGCGGGTATGATTTAGCTGCAAACATATGTATCCGTTTTACCCCTGTAAACATCCACAATCGTCAACAGCGACCGCAATGTATCTGTACACTCTCAGAAATAAAGGTACGCGAGCTGTCACTGGGGTGGTACCTTTTCAAAAGGTACAAATTTGTACCTAAAAGGTCCATATTAATACCTCATGGGTACATACTAGTACCTAAAAAGTACAAAAGTGCTCCTCTTAAAAAAAATTGGTACTAATATATACTTTTGAGGTACCAATATGGACCCTTTAAGTACAAATGTGTACCTTTTGAAAAGGTACAACCCCAGTGACAGCTCACGTACCTTTATTTCTGAGAGTGTATGCGTCAGCATTCCGTGAGTTTTACATTTGAAATAATGGAGTATATTATGTACAGACATCCAAAGTCTCCCTGAGGCGCCGCCACCGCCCCCTCCCCTACTTGTTTTACTAGATGTAAAACAAGAAAAAAGGATGTACAACACTGCGGTCAAGCCAGCAGCACTTCAGAAAAACAGTCAAGATGGCAGCAATGCATTGTTGAGCACGCGTACTATTCCGGTAATTTCGTGAACCGTTTTACTCAGAATAAAGAAAATATCATTTATTCCTTTTTCTGCAACGTATGTTTCATTATTTATTCATTTACAAAAGTGCGTTGTTTTCAGAATAGGTTTGTCCGTGCTTTCATTATATTTTCATTTATTTATTCAGCATAAACATACTCTTTATAAATACCTGAAGTGCGTTTTAATTTGTCCTAGCTTACTACAGTACAATGTCATTACGATTGCATTTTTATGATGTGGTTAAACCTCAGAAAGTGAACGAAAAACCACAGTAGACCGTTTTAGCTGCTATCTATTAGAAATGGAGAGCCATCTTATCATTTCCTATATACACTAATGTGAGATGCTGAAATGAAATGCTGATGGCTTGACCACATTCCTCCTCTTACCAACGAACAAACAAAAAAAAACATTCCATTTGGAAACATCTTGCAAGAGTCGCGTTTGTATGGGTTCAGCTGTGTCCTCTTCATTTTCTGTGTCTGACTTAGGCTCAAACTGATACGGCTTCACTGACATTATTTACAGTCTGACAGACAGCATGCAAAGGAGGCATGACGTTTCCTGGTGACGTGAAGCCGATCCTCCAATCACAACACATTAGGTTAGCTGACTAATCAGAGCCCTTTGAGGGCGGGCCTTTTAGGAGGAACCAGGAAATATGATGGTCGTTTCCATGTTAGCTCAGTAGCTGTAAAAAATGAAGGTAAGATATGTGAACAAATAATGTGATTTTTTACAAATGAATCACAAACAAACATTGTTTTGCACCCCATAAACACATTCAAACCTTAAAAAAACCACTGTGGACCACCCCTTTAAACCAAATGCTGTACAGTCGTCTTAAGTAGTCTGAAAGATCTGGATATTGAGTGAAACTGACAAATCCTCAGGTTCCTCTGGAAATAAGCTTGAACTTTCTCCTTCAATGGCATCACGACAAGTCAGCATTTTAGATTCTGCCAGGATGGCATCTATCATTTCTTGTTTCTGCTTGTTTTTTTAAGTAAAGATAAGTATCAAAAAATGCTTGTCTTATTTCCCTTTAATAAAAAATTTAAACCAAAAGCCACACATTTTTTATACCGTATTTTAATTTCCTAGTTGTGTATTCCGAGCAGCTTATCGAATGAAACCATTTGACGTCATGGACTGCATGTCTAAAATGGTGGCTGTATAGTCTAAAATATGTCATCTAAAAATGATGTGATGATATTTAATTTGATATTTAATATGATTTTTTAAAAGGGTGTTAATCTTGTAATCATGGGTTTTCTGCTACAGATTTCAGTATATATTATTTATGTTGTTTTAATACCTGGGGTTCTTTTTAAAGCAGTTAAGAATTTGCAGTTTTCAACTTGTTGAATATAATTTCGCAAATATAGTTCCTCTCAACATTTTCTAACAGTTGAAATAAATCTCAGGGTTGCAGACTCTTCATTTGAGAGTTCTAGTGCTGGTGGCACTGGGCCTTAATTTGGGGTCCACCAACCATAGGGTGGGATAAAAAACAAAAATAAAACATTGAAATTTTGTCCAAACATGTTTAATGCATTAATGAGCTTATTACAAATTGGTTTAAATCTAAAGTCAAGTCCGAACAAAACAACAATTCATGCTTGATTAAGAGCAACACTTAAGAGCACATAAAAATAGTGCGCAAGAAATAATGAAACTCATGTTGACAGGAATAAAATGCACTGAAAGCACATGTAAACATCATATCAGAATAAATATGGTCCCCTATCCCATAAACAGTACACCAAATCTTTTAATCAGAATGAAAAAAAGTGTGACCTCTTACAAAAAATAAATAAAATGCAACTGTTTGGTCACAGTCTGGAGCCCTAACATTTTGGAAAAGAAAGCAAAATATAAATTTAAGAAAATACTGCTATATAGTGAAAGATTATCTGTTAAATTTAAATAGAATTTACTGTATAAAAGTATTTCCTTAAATTAATATTTTGCTTTAATTTCCAAAAACTCCAGGCAAATCCAGAGTCACATCTCTGCCCTCTAGCTGGTAATGTGTAAAACTGCAATTTACTTGCGGAAGAACATTGTTTCGCTGCTTTTTGGGTAGTTGTACTTTGGCTCTGATGTTCAGCTTGGTTGATCAGTTTATCAGTTACCAATGTCACCATCAATGTCTTATGAGCACAATAATTGCTAATCACATCAGATAATCTAATTTTGAACACTGGGAATTATAGCCTACAATTTGACTTCAAATTAAACTGTCAAGTTTCTCTTTGTGTTTGACAACTCATTTCTATTTGAGGTTTCTTTATTTTCACAGGGTGATTTCCCAGAAGGTTGGCTTTTTGAATGTTTTAACTTTGCTGCCACAGAATTATGAATGAAACTTTCAAGGACAGTTGCAGTTCACACAACACTAATGTTGAACCAGACTTCATTCACCACAGCGGAAAACATGTTAACGCTGTCTGAATCACTTATCCCCTACTTAGTGTGCTAAAAGGGTAATAAATAACAGATTTCAACCACAACTTTGGCGTCTTCTAGGGGACAGGATGATTCAGATTATTGAGATTATTTGATTGGACAGAAAATGTGATGATCACAGATCTATTTTGTTGGAATTGAGATACTTTAAGTTCTGAATTTATCATTTAATTAATTACATTTTGATTTCAGGGGGACTTTAATCTTGATTCATTAATTTTTGTTTAAAGTTCACTGCTGTTATTTTAATATCAATGAGATACTGTGATAGTATTTATGAATATAGTCATTAACATCCATAGTAGAAAAACAAAATACTGGAAGCCATTGGTTTTCCAACATTTCTAATATTCTTTCCAGTGTTCTTCATAATATGTTTGTGTTCAACAAAATAAAGAAACTGAAACAGGTTCAGAAGTATAAAATATCCACCCAAAAATCTAAAATGCAACAGCAGACGTTACTTATCTTCCTTGTTTACAATATAACTAACATTTATAAAGTTCTATTTGGCATATAATCCATTTAAAGGTCCAAAGACTCAACATGTTTGTTTGCTTGACAGGCCCTTTATCATGTCTAAAATGTTCTATGAACAGTGTTTTGTTTAATTAGACTAAATAAGCTGACAGGAAAACATTCCAACATATGTTCATACATATACACTCTGTCAGTAGCTTAACTCATTCCTTTAATTCTGCATCCGTAAAGACCTCAGAAGGTCACGGTCTCATGTCAGAGTTCATACAACTGACTTCTTACCTTCATAGTCCACACATGTCTGTAATTTCCCCCCAATTGCTTCCCCAAACTTGAGGTATGGCTGTGGGTTTTTTGCGCATGTGTCGTTCTCTTTGCTTCAAAAACAGGTGTGTGATTCTAAACAATATTGCTCAAGCATTTAAAGGAGGCTCCATTGACTTTTCATCTTTTCAACATGTTTCCACTTTGACAGCTCTCAATGAATGGAAGAATGGAACGTAAACATTCTCTTTCGACTCCACTGAATTCAGTGGCCAAATACAATGGAAGTGTTTGGCAAGATGTTCTCTGTGAATTCTAACTTGAGTCAGTGTTGAGAAGGTTGAGGTTTCTCTATTCAGAAATAATGAAGCCCCTTAATAAATGGAAGAAATGAAGGTGTTGTTGAGGATTTGAGTAAACACGAAAGGTGTTGTTTTGAACTTAATACCACACTTTTCCTTTAAAATTAAGATGAATAAGGATATGACATACAACAAGGCTACAAGTAAAAAGGTCAGTAAGATTATTATACATTTTTTTTAAAGAAGCTTGTTCCTTGCCAAGGATGCATTTTTTTTGTCAAAAACACAGTAAAAACTGAAAAATAATTGACATTTAAAATAATTTATTATTAATTTCTTATTTATTTTCTTATTGAATGAATTTTAAAATGTAGTTTGTTACCGTGATTAAAAGACAGATTTTAATAATCGTTACTTCATTCTTCAGTGCCTCGCGATCCTTCAATATCTTTCTAATTATGATTTTCTGCTCAACAAACATTTTATATTATTATTATTATTCATTCATTCAGTCATTTTCTTTTTGGCTTAGTCCCTTTATTAATCTGGGGTCGCTACAGCGGAACGAACCACCAACTTATCCAGCATATGTTTTTCGCAGCGGATGCCCTTCCAGCTGCAACTCATCACTGGGAAACACCCATACACTCTCATTCACACACATATACTACGGACAATTTAGCCTACCTATTTCATCTATAATGCATGTCTTTGGACTTGTGGGGGAAACCGGAGAAAACCCACGCGAACACGGGGAGAACATGCAAACTCCACACAGAATGGTGATATATATATTGACCTATTGACCATATATATTAATCAATTGACCATGTAGATATATCAGTATTGACCAAAAAATAAAATATGAAAACATTTAATTTTGATCAAATAAATGCAGCCTTGGTGAGAAGGGACTTTTTTAAAACAATAATAAAAAAACGCTTAATTTATAAGCAGTAACACTAAATTCTACTTCTCATATTCATAAAGTAACTCTTGACCAAAAATTTACAAGAATTTATTTTTATTAACTGAGTTCCAGTTTTAGATGTTGTGACGTGGCACTCAGCCAATCTAATTTAACTGCAGTAAAAGTGGAATCACTCGAGGGCGTTCGTCGCTTTCCAACTCCTCTGCTTGGATCGCAATCAATCGCAGCGTGAGAAAGCCATTCTTCACCTGTCAGACTGTGTTTGGGTCACGGAAAAACAACAGAAATGTAAAAGAGAGAGGAGAAGCAGAACGGAATGGGAGAACCTCACATGCTCATCCGGATTTTAAGGAACCGTTACAGTTCATTAGTTTATGTTGAAGATTCTTGGAACTTTTAAAAGCCTCCAAAAATAGGCTGTGTGTGTGTGGAGAGACAGATCAGATAGGATATGTTTGTGTGTGTGTGTGTGTGTGCGTGTGTGTTAGTGAGACTGTAATCTCTGTCCTTCCATCTCTGACACTAAAAGCTTTTTATTTACCTCTCACTCACTCACTCACATGCTCATGCTCACAGACAAACGTCTCTGTGTTCATCAAACTGTATTTCACATTACAATTGACTTCAGCTTCACTGGCACGATCACCGATCTCTCCTTCTCTCTCAGACACATGCTAACTCCATTTTCATATGAGCAACATATTCAAACCAAACCCCTGGCTATTGAAGCAATTCTATCATCCAGTTTTTCTTCATTTAACACTGTAGTGAGCTGTCTAGATAGACATCATAGATGTGCTACAGATGTCAAGGCCTTCCAAAAAGTAAGCAGAAACATTAAAGGGTTAGCTCACCTAAAAATGAAAATTGTGTTATTAATTACTTACCCTTGTGTCATTACAATCCCCTGAGACTTTCATTCATCTTCAGAACACAAATTAAGATATAAAGAGCTCTCTGACCCTCAAAATGCTCAAAGTCCATAAAAGAAAACAAAAATATATTTTTAAATTTTTTTTATGTGTCTTCAATGGTTCAACTGTAATCATATGAAGCTCTAAGAACACTTTTATGCACCAATAAACTGTAAAAACAACTTTGTTTGCCAATGTCTTCCATATTAGGTCAGGGTGTGTGTTTAGTAAAGGCAATATGATGCTTGCATGTTGCACTGCTGACTCTAATGGTAAAAAGTTGTACTGCCCATATAGTAATGGATGAGAGAGCTCTTGGATTTCATCTAAAATATCTTAATTTGTGTTCTGAAGATGAACTAAGCTCTCATTGGATTAAAACAACGTGAGGTCAGTAATTAATAACACAATTTTCATTTCTGGGAACTAACCATTTAACGAACCACCAGAGGGTAAATTTTACCCTTTGTTGTTTTAAAAATGGACATAACAGACCTTTAGTAAAACATTCGGTTTACAATTCCCAGATGTTAAAAATTGTTTAGATAAAACCAGATTTAAAAAATGCATCTTTAGGTATACAACGACTCCTGCTGGTTAGTGTTAATGTAGCCTTAAAAAAACTTCATAATCATAACTAACCCTGAGAAAACAATTTTAAACACTGTGTTATGCACTTCAGACCATAATTGGCAACATGGTTAAGAGAAACAACACATGTACACATGGTCCTGTGTAGTCCACCATGCCTTTTGTGGTTATCAAGTACTCACATTTGCCAATAGACAGAAGGTACACAAGCGCACAACATCATCGTTTTCACAAAATCACATTTTTGTAGTTTACATGGTGTCATTTTCAAAAACTTTTCATTTTCAGTTGTATGCAATAAAGTGCATTTTTATGTTTCTTATTATACCAGGCTGTTAGCTTAGCAACATGCTATTTTCAGAGGTGCTACGCATAATACTGTCAAATCTAAAAATGTATACTGTTAACCTAATTTAGTTAGTTAACTCATTGGGTTTTACAGTTTACATGTTTTACATTTTTATTGAAAATATCTTTTTTTAAACAGTTAATAAACATGTACTACTGGGTAAGTAAACTTTAAAACAATTAAGATTTTTATTTTATGGTAATTTACTGTTTGCTGTCATGGTTTCCACAAAATACAGCTGTTTTCAAGATTAATAATAACAAAGTGTATTTTTTGTATTTTTTTTTTTACTAATGATGCTGAAAATACAGCTTTGCGATCAGAATATTGAAATAAAGGTTAAATTAAAAATCTGTATTTTAATTTGTAAAAATATTTCAAAACAATACGGTTTTACTCTTTTAAAATATTATTTAAGCTGATGACAATCTTTTTATACCACAAAAAAAACTGTTTCTTTTATCAGTTTCTTTTAATCTTCTTTTAATCAGTTACATATAAAGATAAATGAGAATGCTGACAGATTATTTATTCATGGGTTGGACAAAGAAACTGAAACACCTGGTTTTAGACCACAGTAATTCATTAGTATGGTGTAGGGTCTCCTTTTGCGGCCAATACAGCATCAATTCATCTTGGAAATGACAGATACAAGTCCTGCACAGTGGCCAGAAGGATTTTGCAGAAATGTGTGATGCTCCTCCAAAACACCAAAGTAGTTCAATAATGTTTAGATCTGGTGACTGTGCAGGCCATGGGAGATGTTCAACTTCACATTCATGTTCACCAAACCACTCTGTCACCAGTCTTGCTGTGTGTATTGGTGCATTATCATCCTGATACACAGCACTGCCTTCAGGATACAATATTTGAACCATTGGGTGCACATGGTCCTCCAGAGTGGTTCAAACCATCACTGATCCACCCCTATGCTTCACTCTGGACATGCAACAGTCTGGGTGGGGCGCTTCCTTGGGACTTCTCCACACCGTAACTCTCTTGAATGTGGGAAAGACAGTGAACGTGGAAACGGGAGAGTTGAGGTGCACATTTAATTCTGCAGTGAGTTGTGCAGCTGTGGTTTTATGTTTTTTAAATACAATATAATTAAACCTTCACACTCTGCTCTTACTGATGGAATGTGCAATCAATGAAGCTTAGCTACCAGGCTGGTCAAATTTAGCCATGGAACCTCCAAAACTAAATTGGCCAGTGTTTCAGTTTCATTGTCCAATTCTATTCAGAAACCAGTTACTTGTTCTTATGTCACTTCAGTTGAGATGCTGCCTATAGGTGGCAGATAGCAAGTATAGCTCACTTAGGTGCAACTTTAAGCATACTGCTAGTTGACTCACTCACCCACGTTCACACACACACCAAATTCTCTGTAGGCAGTCCAAAACAATCATCCATAATCTTTTCTGAAAGCATGTTGAATAACACTAAAACACGCCACGGTACATTAAAGTCTGTTTTTTCCTCCAGGCCTTATTCAACACTCATGTACATAAAATGCACTTTGACTGTGGTTACCGACTCTTATCTGGGAGGATCAATTGATTAGGCAATAAATCAGTCAACCTGCGCCCCAGGTTTCCCCCGCACCGAGCGGTTTCGGAGAGTCTCAGCCCAGCCCTGAAGCGCGGCGCGGGCGCGGCAGGTGGGAGCCGTGAGGTAACAGGAAGGGCTGGGCCACAGGTGAGAGGCAAAGACAAAGCGGCAAGAGAAAAAGGAAAAAAAAACCTGCAGATTTGAGGAGGCATAGCGAGAGAGAGAGACAGACAGAAAGAGAAACAGGAATGCAGAAACTCCCCATAGGCAGCTCCGCAATCCTCTGGAGAGAGAAAAAAGGAATTTTTATGTGCTGCAGGTGATCGGGGCTTAAAGAGAGAAAGCGAGTATGTGTGTGACGGACGAGGATAGGAGAGGAAAACGGCGGAAAGACAGTGACGAAGAGCAACGGCTGACCGAATGAGAACGGAGGGAGCGATAAAGACTCTCTAAATAGGCTTCTGCTGATGAACTGATGACAGACGCGTGATTTAATGCGTGATTGGCAGAGGAGACTCGCGCTCTGCTCAACATATGGCAGAAAGATCCAGGCGCACTCGATGGCACGAGATGAGAGGTTTCAGCTTTTAAAGTAAAACAAATAAAACTACTTTACAGTCGCACAGATGCACAAACAGTCGCACACACACTCACTCGAGCTGATTCAGAGCGACACGTGATGACACACACACTCGCAGGCGCACAATGCGGTCTTTGTTGCTGATGTGTGGTCATCCATTTAGCGGCCGAAGAGCGACTGGACTCTGCATTACGCATTTCACTGAGTCTTCGGCCATGTGTGTGTGTGTGTGTGTGTGTGTGTGTGTGAGTGAGAGAGATTCCCCAAACCAAACTCATCTTTTCCCGTCATTTGTGATAATTGCACATAAAAGACGTGTCACACCCCTCCCTCTCTCTATGTGTGTGTGCCGTGATAACACCAGTGCAGGTGTGTTGCTCAAAGGGAAACACAAATTCTCATTGATCCTTTAATTTTACCCCAAACATAGCCTAAGGAAGTGAGACATTAAGCACCTGAACATTCGTTCATTTTAAATGCTTGATAGTGTTTGTACTGTAATGTTTATGCCTTAAGTGACATTTTAACCCCAGATATGGGTCAAATATCATTGGAGCGGTCAAACATACTATTTGGATAAAAATGTAATTTACAGTTCTTTTTAAAATTGTATCTTGATTGCTGAGTTTCCAAATTTTGACCGAAAATCAACAGAATAAAGAAAATCATAAAGGTTTTGAACCACTTGAGGGTGAGTAAATAGAGTATATTTTCTTTTTGGGGTGAACTACCCCTTTAAAACAATTATGATGGAGACCGTAAGTGCACAGGTGAATTGTGTTTTCTAACAAAGTGACATTGCCAACTACTGGCAATATACATGTTTTTGCTTTTCATTTCGTATTTTTCTTCAGATTCATGTAAATGGTATTGTTTGTAAAATATTGTCATCTGTTCACAAAGGTTTTTTAAATTGTATTTTTTTTCCATTTTCAGTACAATCTTGTCTTGTAAAACTTAAGCTGACAGAATGTCATAGAGATATAAAAGTAAATAAGACTTTATTTGGATTATGAAATTTATAGTTAGAGTATAATTAAAGTCTATGTATAGTGTTCTCATTTATATCTCTAAGTAAACTTGTATGTTTATACCTTAATTATATTTTGGGAATAAATTTTATAAAGTGAACATATTTACCCTTTTACCCTTGAGCATGAAGTGAATGTAACATTTTTAAACTATTAAAATGTTGAAAAAAATTCTAGGAATATTAGGGTTAGTTTACACTAACTGTGAATATTAAATACATGAGTAAGTGTCCCCATTATATAGATAACTAAATATATGTGTTTTTATGTGTGTGTGTGCGTGTGTATGCGTGTGCGTGTGTGTGTGTGTGTGTGTGTCAGTACTAGGTGAGCGCTAGGGAAGAGGAGAGGCGTGAGAGAGAGATAGAGGGGAAGAGAGGGATGAGAGGATGTGGGATTACATGAAAGAATGGAGTGGTCATAAATTTTGCTCAGACAGACGAATAAAACTCTTGCTATTCTCCCAGTCCCTCTGGTTTTTCCTCCAGGGGTAAGAGTACACACACACACACACCCATAGTGTAGCCAGTAAAGGTCTTTTGTACTCATTGCAAAAAACATGTGACATCATACAGTCGTACCCCAGATAAATAAATAGTATTAAATAAATATAACAGACATATACACACATACAGAAATCACTGTACAGACTGTACACAAACACTCATATTTAAACACTCTCGCACCTGCATTACAACTCATGTTTATGTGTGAAATGCCTTATCTGGAAAAAAAGAACTGGAAGTACCACGGTAAAAGAATGGTAATGCTATAGTATGTACATATATAGGTATAGCATTTCTAAGTTCTTCTAAAAATATCATGTGAGAAACTATACCACGGTATAGATAGGTTGGCATTGTTCTAAAACAGTAATTCCATAGTACTTTGATCATGGTTCAAAATTTCTCTCCTTTTTCTTTTGCCAAGATTACTATGGTACATTAAAAAACATGGGCTTTTCATGGTACTTTTTGTACTTTTCTTATCCCTCACTCTTCATTGAAGTGTCATGGAAAAACCATTGTATTTTAGAATATACTGTGATATTTATGCGATACACCAATGAGCCTTAAAGAGTACTTGGAAAAAATTGTAATAGTATGTGAACGGTTACCATTTTCATGCTACTCCACATTACTACTAACACCATGGCAAATTTTTCCACATACTGTATCATAGTATTCCATGTTTCTACAAAAATACCAAGGTACCAGTTTACATTTCCAGAAAATGTAGTATTACCATGATATCATACCCAAACATATCACACAGTTTTTAAATAATGTTTTATCAAATGGCCAATTTTCTGTTTGTACACACACCATCTGAGCATCAGGTTAGTACATTTGTTACCAAATGTGTAGGTGTGTATTTGCGTCTGGAAAAAGACGAGTCAGTGAGGCATTACTGACTCAGTTTGTGAGGCAGCAAAAATCCATTGTTTCTTTGGTTATGCCACATTTCCTCCACTTTTGCCCATTGACCCTTTCACTACTGCATGACTCTAAACATGATTCACTTTCCTTCTGCTAAATCACGTCTCGCTCTCTCAATGGGCGCTCTCTTCCCTTCGTCTGTGACGTACAGGCGGCTTTTTTCTGTTTGGTGATTTAGTGCAAAGCGTGACCATCTGAAGTTCTTAGATCTCCATCCATAGAGCATGAATCAATCTATTTCTTCTGCTCTGCTCCAAAACCTAGCGAGCTGCTTCTACAGACGGCATTCCATGTTCCTGATGTGGACCCGTTTGGGCCCAAACCTGGTCAAACTTCTTCTATCCCTTGCAAATAAAATGCACCGCAAACAGCCTGATTTATGACAAATCTTGATTCAAATATAAATATATTTCAATCGATGTCACAAAACATCAGCAGTTCAGTGTAGCTGCTTGATTATTCCATCCAATATTTGTGCATTCTGTGCATGAGAGTGAAAGATTTCCCCACGCAGGTTTAAATTGGTCACATAGTTTCACCGCTACACCTTTTCCACCAACACAGTTTCAGTGTGAGATCCTGGCTTGTCGGTTCTTGACAATGACATTGCTAGGAATTCTGGGCCCTATGCACAAGTAAAATTTGTGACCCAAGAGTTTAATATGGGGGGTGGCATGGTGGCTCAATGGATAGCACTGCTGCCTCACAGCAAGACAGCAAGAAGATTGCTGGTTCGAACTGCTGTAATCGTCTTTCTCTGTGTAGTTTGCATATTGTCCTGATACTCTGGTTTCTCCTGCAGTCCGGAGACATGTGGTTAGATAAAAATTTGAGTGTGTGAGTGTGTGTGAATGAGAAAGTGTGTGTATGGGTTTTTCCCAGCACTGGGGGTTCCCAAGATAAAACACTCTCGGGGCTGGGATGCAGTAGGAAGGGCTTCCACCAGTAAAGCATGCAAGAGTACCTTCATTTCACTCTGGTGAATCCTGAATAAAGGACTAAGGAAAATGAGTGAAAGTGAGTCCATCATGGTCTCTCCTGGTGTCTGGGTCCTATGTACACTGTGCCCCTTTTCCTGACTTAGGACACCCCTGGTCCTGGACCCTGAACTTTTTTAGGTTCCACGAAGGAAAAGACTAGTCCATCTCCAATTTCAAAAAACATTCTGGTTTTAAAAAAGCCGGAAGTGGAGAAATGCAGATAGATGCTGTCTATGGTCATTCTGTTGGGCAAAATAAGAATGTTGCACTATATGGCTCTGTAGGTGTAAAAACTGTGCATGAGGGGGTGGCCTAGCATGTGAGAGAGCAAGTGATTGCAATTTTAAGTTTCAATTTATACCAAAATAAGACAGAAGAGAGTACCGACTATAACCCTGCCAATGCTGTGAACAGTAAAAAAGTGCTGAGCACCTGCAGAAGCAACAAGATCTGCAATAATTGTTTTTAGACTCGCTGTAGTGTAGATTTTTGAGTGAGTAGTCTACATTGGTACACTACTAACAGGGTAATGCACCTTTTTTGCCCACAAATGTGACTGCACCTTGCAAGAATCAGCTCACTAGGTTTTGGACCCAAGCTTCTGTAATCTCAAACACGCAGTCGTTTCTTCAATCTGGTGAAGTCTTTTGCAGATCTCCACAGCCAGCTCTGCAGCTCTCTCAGTACCCAGAACCCCTCCACCTTCCGCGAGAAGTCATTTGGGGTGGGATGGGATGACAGCACAGGGGCCGCCAGTAAAGTGTGAACCTCCGAGACCGGTCCTCCATACTGATAGAGGAGCGAGAGCGGGGAGAGCCCAGTGTGAGAGGATGGGACGGCGCGAACAGATCTGCGAGGGTGCAAGGATGGTGAGGAAAAGAGTAGAGGCTGCTTTCGGTATCCATCTCCAAATTTTAAAGATGTGTAGTTCATGTTGTTCAGCTTTATTGTTTTCTCTTCTTCCACGCTCAACAGTCTTCTCCGTTTGCTCCATCTCTCCATTCCTTCCTCCTTCTCGCCCTCTTCTTTGGCGACCCAACTTTCTCCTTCTTTTCTTCTCCCTCTTCTCCCCCTCTCTGCCCTCTCCTTCTCTCTGTCCCGCTTGAGATCCGCCCGAGTTGTTCCCTCTCTCACACCTGAGGCAGTCTTAGCACCTTGATTTCGAGGCACGTAACTCCGTAGAGGGGCGGGGCTGTTCTCGTTCACGCCCTGAAACTGTGATGACATGGCTGGGGCGTATCCTTGAGCAGGGGTGGCGTATCCTGCTGAGGATGGCAGGTTGGTATAGCCCAGGGCATTCATGAGCCCCGATATTGAGCCAAGCAACCCGCTGAGTCCAGAGCAGAAGTGCAGGAGGGAGCTCTGAAGGTACGGGCACAGGGTGGAGTGTGCCAACTCCCTCAGGGCACAGAGTAGAATGCTGTATGCATGCTGGTTTTGTGCCAGACGAGCACCATTTTCCAGCCCGCGCCATAAGTCCACCCGTGTTGCCGCGCTGGGCACAGACAGAGATGAGCTGTTGGGACGTGGAGGAGAGAAGCCAGGATCACTGAATGGAGGCCCGAGATACGACAGCTGAGGACCAGAGATGAGAAGAGATATTAGAGAACAATTACACTGAGTCTGTCAGATTGTTTTTATTTATTTTTTATTTTTTATTTTTTAAGACCATGGTACTTTAAGAACATGTTTAACCATGTAGTTTTGCCATCTACTGTACATCCTTATTGACTTTGATGGTTTCAGGACCTTTAAGATCCATTAAATCTATCCATTCCACAAAAGCTTTTTATAGTGGAAGAGGGGTTCTTTGTGGTGACATTTTTCACACTAAGGGAGAAATTATGTGGGAAACCCAAAATGGTATATTATTACATTGCCATACAATCTCCCTTTTTGCAGCCCATTTTTAAGAGCTTAAATATTACTAAATAAACACCAATGTAGATGACTGTGGCTAGTAAAATGCTCTCTAGACTAAGCACGTCCCCTTGGCATTGGTTTCTATTGGCTTTGTGGTTGTTTGCATTGGTTTGTTGGTCTGTCAGCGATAGTTCACCCAAAAATAAATATCCTGTCATCATCGGGAGTTTGTTCCATATTGCGAGGATATAGCATAACTTATAATAAAAAAATATGTTTAGGGAATTCGAATCAGTCCACTGGTTTTATTTAATTCATTTTATTATCATTATTATTAATATTAGGTCCAGTTTTGACATTCATTCATTCATTCATTCATTTTCTTTTCGGCTTAGTCTCTTTATTAATCCGGGGTCGCCACAGCAGAATGAACCGCCAACTTATCCAGCATATGTTTTACGCAGCGGATGCCCTTCCAGCTGCAACCCATCACTGGGAAACATCCATACACACACTCATTCACACACATACACTACGGGCAATTTATCCTACCCAATTCACTTATACCACATGTTTTTTTTTTGGACTTGTGGGGGAAACCGGAGCACCCGGAGGAAACTCACGCGAACACGGGGAGAACATGCAAACTCCACACAGAAACGCCAACTGACCCAGCCGAGGCTCGAACCAGCGACCTTCTTGCTGTGAGGCGAACGTGCTACCCACTGCGCCACCGTGATGCCCCCAGTTTTGACATTTTGATGATAAAAGTTCTTTATCAAATTATTCAAATGTTGTTTTAAAATGCTTTTTTTAAAGATTTGTTCACTGAAACATTCACATTCGCATTCACATCACTGTTTTGGAACCTGATAGGAACCATCTTCAATATTGAGTAAACACATAAAAACAGTACATAAAACTGCAATCAATTTGAAATGTTTTTTTAACACACCATTACCTGGCAAATGTTAGGAGATTCTAAAAACGAGTAATGTAAACTAAAGGATGTCTTACAATACAGTCAGGAAGAAGGAAAAGAGATTGAGGGGGAAGAAGAGCATCCACAGGAAAACATCTATAAACAAATACGTCATCCTCTCACACGCTGATAAAACACACACACACACCCAAGCACACAAACAGACTGTGACTCACATAAGTGTCTCTGATCTCCTTCAGCTGGTGGTCCAGGTATTTGGTCAGCTCATATGTTCTCTCGATAGAGCTCCTCTCATTGGACAGAATGAGTGTTCGGTCCAGCACCTGAGCATTGCCCACCGCAACAGCCAATAACAGCAGCACAGCAACCTGATCAACTAAAAAACAAACAAGCAGGGAATTAAACAGATAGTTCAGCCAAAAATGAACGTTTATTCAAAACTTTACTAACCCTCGTGCAATTTCAAAACTTTGAATTTTTTTTTCTGTTGAAGACCAAATAAGATATCTAATGTTAGAAACCAGAAACTATTGACATCCGTAGGAGAAAAAAAATACTATGGAAGGCAGTGAGTACCAGATTCCATCATTCTTTTGTGTTGAACAGAAGAGAGAAACTCAAAAGGATGAAATTTTTTTCTGTTAATTATCCATTTATGTGCAGTGAAAATAAAACTTACAATTTGTTTGTTTTTTCTCAAATAACACAAATGAAGACTGTGATATTGTTTAGGGAATAAAAGCAAGCAGAGAAAATCTCTGTAATCATCTCTAAATAAATGGTTTATAGGAGTTGATTTTTGTGAATTTCTGTAATATGGTGGGTTTAGCTGTAATTCTTTTGAGGTATTGATAAATTAAACAGTTGGTTGTATGTTATAGTTTGACTACAGAGATTACAATTTCACACGGATGTATCTGGCACTGCTACTGCACTGTGGTAGAGTTTGTTTGTAGAGGAGAGAGAGAGAGAGAGAGAGAGAGAGAGAGAGAGGGGATCTTCACAGGATTACAGGATTATTAAAGGGCTTTATGCTGTAATTAAAAAGGGTCATACCTTTACAAATGGTATTTTATACCAATATGTTTTCATATACCTTTTCTACAAAAATAACAATCCAATATTGTCACGAATTAAAGTTTACATCAAATGAAACATGTTATTGATCTTGTGAGCAATTCATTCATTCAAACTCTTAGCCTTAAGGTTATTTTCTGTTTACTCATCAACGACAAAAAATGGCTTTTCAGCTTCAAAACAGAAAACTTTATTATAATAAATAAAGAAAAATCAATCCTGTTTAATGTTTTCCTGAACAAAAAATTGACTATCAAACAGTTTTACCATGCTTTATAGAAGACACCAGCTGAAATGTCATTTATTGCAAAAATAGTTTTTATACCAAAAAACTTTTTTCGGTCCTGTTTAGAACAAGACTAATTGTAAAGTAATATTCCAATAAATTTTTTGTATTATAAATATTTTAAACTTAACACTGTCTTTCAAAGTTTATCAAGCAGAAGTTTTTATTCATTTAAAATATGATAGAAAAACACGTATTCTTATTCTCTGATATATTTTAGTCCAGGTCAGAACAAGCATGTTGTTTTAACTTTTTTCACAAATAATTTTTTTTTATTTTTTATTTGATGCATACAGCAAAATGGGCTGTTACAATGCAGAAGAAAAAAACGTCTCTGCTTCCTTTAATCACAACTTTATAAGATTCACTGAGTTTCATAACAATACATTCAGTGGACCGAAATTTATCTGAACAGATAATTCATTTTCGTCTATAAATATCAGCAGTTTTATCATTTGGCAAATAACAGTATCTTGTCTTGCATTTTTTTCCAGCTCAGGAGTGTGTGTGGTCCTCTGGGACACGCTTTTGTTTTGGAGTTTGTGTGTGTGTGTGTGTGCGTGCGTGTGCGTGTGTGTGCGTGTGTGTGTGTGTGTGTGTGTGTGTGTGTGTGTGTGTGTGTGTGTG
>CAIGQV010016735.1:23822850-23880428 GCA_903798115.1 Danio jaintianensis
GAAAGAAAGAAAGAAAGAAAGAAAGAAAGAAAGAAAGAAAGAAAGAAGTGGGAGAGAGAGAAAGGGGCTTGGTGAAGCGAGGGGCCATGTTAATTTGGGAAAAATGTAAACAGCATGTGTAACTGTTCAAACCGTGACCAACTCATTTTATATCATTCCCCTGTGCTCTCACTCTCTCCTTCTTCTTTTAGAGGGAATCTGGGCTGCGTTAACCCTCTTTCCTTTCCTCCATCACTCCATCTCTCTCTTTCTCCTTAAGCCATGTACTTCCTGAAGCTCTTCATCCCTGTGCCTCGCTTAAACACACACACACACACACACACACACACACACACACACACACACACACACACACACTTTCTCTCTTCCCCAAAACCGACTGTCTTGTCTGCATCTTTGCGTGGATTAAAATGCAAATGCGTGGGGCACACTGTTACATGTTAATGGTTGAGGCTTTTTTTCTCAGACCATCTGTGTGAGTTTGAGTGTATTTGGCAGTTTGAGCTGTGTGTGATAGATGCATTGTAGGGGAAAGCATGCATGTGGGAAAAAATGAAGTGGAAAAAGAGAATATGTGTGTGTGTGTGTGTGTGTGTGTGTGTGTGTGTGTGTGTGTGTGTGTGTGTGTGTGTGTGTGTGTGTGTGTGTGTGTGTATATGTGTCTGTGTGTGTGCGACCGTGACAGAATGCTCTGCTGCTTTGTTCAGGCGTAAATCGCATCATTTCGTCACACACTCTTCCTCCTTTTCACAGACAGGGCTCCCTGAAGACAGGTGGTGTGTATGTGTGTGGGTTTGTGTGTTTGGACCCTGACTAACATGAATCATGTACTTTCTCATATCAGTGTCCGTTAACAAGACAGGGTGAGCTTGCCCTATGAACCGCACGCACTTGAGAACTAGAATAGAAGCATAATGTGCATAATGTGTCCAAGTGTGTGTTTGTGTGTGTGTGTGTGCGTGTGCGTGCGTGTGCGTGTGTGTGTGAGCAGATTTGTGAGGACCAGATTTATGAAAATAGCCTCAGATAGTGAAACATGAGGAAAATGAACTTGTGAGGACTTTTGAAGAAGTCTTCAATTTGAAAAGCTCATAAATCAAGAGTTTTTAATCATCAGGTTTGCGTGAGATTTAGGGCTTGAGTTTAGAAAACAACTTACAACCTTTCAATAAAATATCTGCGAGATCTCTTCTTAAGAATCTTTTTTGTAAAATACACTCAAAATTACTTTTGCTGTTTATTTAAAGTACTTATATAAAATGAGTTGAATCAACACAATTCTTAATTTTTTGGGAACAACTTAATTGTTTTATGATCAATCTGTTTAAATTTGTAAAAACTATGAAGTTAACTTAATCGATTTGTGTTGGGACAACATGAAGGAATTGTCTGGAACCCAGCATTTTTTACAGTGTACATTGCTATAAAAAAGAAGTCATGCTGTTTGTTCCAACTTCTTATTTAAACTGAGCTGAAACAACACAATTCTTGAGATTTTTTGCGACAGCTTAATTGCTTTATGTTCAATCCACTTAAAACTAATAAGTTAACTTAATTCCTTCATGCTGTCCCAACACAAATGGATTATGTGGAACCCAGCATTTTTTATTGTATAGTTTTTAGTACTACCCTTTTCTTTGTATAAATATTAAAGAAATTGCCAACTCATGTCACAGACACAACTGCTCTCTGGTGATTTGAAGTGCTTTTTAATACTCATTTAAAAGTCACTTTGGATAAAAGCATCTGTAAATGAATAAATGTAGCTGAATTTAGGCCTATAGATGTGTACTTTTATATCTTCACGTTTGTCATCCTCATACCATGTCAATCATAGCTCCTCTTACAAAAATGAATCATGCTTTTATTAGGCTACAGTGTAGCAACCATGTTTTGGCTACTATTGTATAACCACATTTTACTAACATCATAATTAAAGCGTGGTTGATGTAGTGGTTTATTAGGTTCAACTACAATAAACATGTTTTTTTAAGTTATTTGTAGTAAAACCATGGTTGTTTAATATTTAATTTAAACAAATAGATTTTTTTTTATAATTTCTTTGACAACAAGTAAATCTTATCAAATACAAGTTTAATCAGAAAATACTTCTTTATCGAGATAATCATATTACACGTGATCAGTTTCGCGCCAGCGTCACCCTTTGTTTGGACGATTTGTAAATAAAACAAATCGATTATTTCATCTGAAAAGCAATGACTAAGAACTAACTTTAAAGAAATGTTCCTTTTAGCTACACTGGCTTATAGGCCTCAAAGAGTTTTAGAGAATCAGTCTTTGATAAATTTTAAAGGTTTTAGACTTAAAAAATCATCATAAAAGTAGGCTATAATAAGAAAATGTTCTCCTTCGGGCGCCAAATAAACGAATTAAGATTGAAAGCTTAAAAGAAAATACATAAGCTATAAATAAATAAAATATAAATAAACAAAAAATATATATTCATTCTATTTTACAATGATCTTATATAAAAATAGCAATAGATCATTAATAGTAACAATAATAATCAAACATAATAGCCTTATAATCAATTAATCAAAATGAACTCTGAAATGCAAAAGTCGGTCATCATGACTTACCTTTCCAGCGACACATTTTAATTAACCCCAATCTTCTATTTCCGTTCTTATCCTTTTTAGATCTCTTACAGAGTTTTTGGATTGGACATTATGACTCCTTTTATTTTGAGCGTTGTCCAGTGCTTTAGGAAACTCTCCTAAAGTTTCTTTTCCCAAAGTTGAATAGGTCTGCGCCTGCTGGAGCGCACTAAACAGGAGAAAAATAAAAATATCTGACGCGTGAATTAAAAGAAGTTAAATATAAAGTCTGTGGAGCTGAACGTGAGCGCGCGAGATGATTGACAGCTGCTGGGAGACTCTGATAAATCCAGATGTCTGTCGATGAAACTCTGACTGACTGACTGACTGACTGACTGGAGTGAATTTATACACATGCCTGAGAGAAAGTTCTGTCCCCCTCTCCTCCTTCCCCAGTCCCTCTCTTCTCCTCCTCCTCCTCTCCTCAATGATTCACTGTTGGTTCATCTTCTCTGAAGTGAAGGACCCTGCACGAGACTTCCAAACCACAAAGCTGGGAGGAATTACACTTCTGACAGATATTTCATAATTCCTCCGTTTATTTTCTCGTCTACAACACGTGTAGTTTTTGTAACTCGGCGTTGAGTAATTGACTGAGAGTGGCCCGTGTTTGGACTGGTGTAGCTGTTTTGTGACCCAGTCTTTGCTTGTTTAATGTGTCACTCCTCTGGTATTAGCTTTATTGACAGTGAGATTATTGAGATTATGTGCGCTTGTGAGTGCGTGGGTTTTTCACAGGTGTGTGTAAGCGTCGCCGGTAAGAGGATAAATAAGCGCTTCATTTCACCGCTTGACATTAAGAGAACAGTCAGGAAGAGATTAACACGATGATTATTGCAGAACCTGTGATGTTTGACTGATCTGCGGTCAGCTGATTCGGGATGCGGGCGTCCTCTGCTGTTTGACACTGGCAAATTACAGATCGACTGTCATACTGACATTACCTACACATATTAATATAATAATAATAGCCTAATAATAATAATAATAATAATAATAATGGGCCTGTCTAATAATAATAATAATAATACAATTTAAGAAATTTATGGAAAAAACAGTAGACTACTTAATTTATTTGTATAGATAAAATATAGCTAAATTTAATATATAACTACAAAAAAATTAAGTTTACTGTTCCCTTTTTTCTTTTAAAGCATTGTACACAAGGACACATTGGGGCCTGGGGCTATATAACAAACCTAAGGGCCCCATTTATTTTCAGCAAAAACATTTGCAATATATGCAACTTTACAACTACTTAATACAACTAATACTTTAGGTAGGGTTTTATCATTAGAAAGTTTCATTAGAACTTTAGCTGATCAGAAATCCAGCAGAAATTTTAGCAGGCTTAACCTATTTTTAACACCATCATTTTAAATCATCGTATAGGCCTAAATTTTTACCCAATATTTGACAGAAAACCAAATTATTCAGCATTTAGAAACACTTCCAGTTGCATGTGAATTAAACAGTTTTACATTTGTTTATTTATTTAGGCCTTTAAATATTTAAATAGTTTTAAATTGTTTATTGTTTTAATAAAAGGAATTTAAAAACACTAATAAAAATCTTTAAATATGTCTATTAATTTGTCCTTTAAAAAAATTATTCATGAATTATTAAATTGCTAAATTGATTCTTCATTTTATTTTTAATCATCAGTACTTTATTTTAATACTCAAATATTTGTACACTATAAAAGTATAATATCTGAATATATTGTTATTATTTAGTATTAGTAATAATTCATTTAAATAATTGTATACATTTGAATAAATTACTGTAATAAACATTAAACAATTAATAAACGATGTATTTTTTATTAAAGGCCTACTATAATTGTGTTATATTTATTGTATAATATAATGTTTGAATATCCGTTTTTTATTATTATTATTATTATTATTCATAATAATAATAATAATAATAATACATTAAATAAAAGTAATCAATAAATTTTGATAACACTTTATTTCAAGTCACAGACTATTAACTCAATAAACTGCTAATTAGCTGCTTATTAATAACAAAGAGCATAGATTCTATACTCTTAATAGTTAATAGTTAGTGAGGTGGAAGTTGGGTTTAGGTTTTGGGTAGGATTAGCGATGTACAATAGAATCATACTTTTTAATTACCAAAAAAACAGTTAATATTGCAATGATTGGCAGGTAATAAGCCAGTAGTTAATAACATGAATTATGACTTAAACTAAAGTGTTACCCAAATTTTAATTATTTACTTAAGTATAATAGTATATACTAATAGTATTCGTTCATTTATTTTCTTTTCGGCTTTGTCCCTTTATTAATCTGGGGTCGCCACAGCGGAATGAACCGCCAACTTATCCAGCATATGTTTTACGCAGCTGCAACCCATCACTGGGAAACATCATACACACTCATTCACACACATACACTACGGACAATTTAGCTTACCCAGTTCACCTGTACCACATGTCTTTGGACTTGTGGGGGAAACCGGAGCACCCGGAGGAAACCCACACGAACACGGGGAGAACATGCAAACTCCACACAAAAATGCCAACTGACACAGCCGGGGCTCGAACCAGCGACGTGCTACCCACTGCACCACCATGCTGCCCTAATAGTATACTATAGTAATAGTAATATTTTTTGTTCTTTTTCAAATATTTTCCAAATGATGTCTAACAGAGCAAGAAATATTTCACAGTATTTCCTATAAGATTTTTTCTTCTGGAGAAACTGTTTTATTTCGACTAGAATAAAAGCAGTTTTAAATAAAAAAATAAAAAAACATTTTAAGGTCAAAATTATAAGCCCCTTAAGCAATTTTTTTTTCAATTGGCTACAGAACAAACCACTGTTATACAATGATTTGCCTAATTACCCTAACTTGCCTAATTAAACCAATAATTAACCTAGTTAAGCTTTTAAATGTCACTTTAAGTTGAATACTATCTTGAAAAATATTAAAGATATAAGAAATCAGTTATTAGAAATCAGTTAATAAAACTATTATGTTTAACATGTCTATTATGTTAATAACTATTATGTGCTAAAAAATTCTTCTCACCTATGTTGACAGAAATTGATAAAAAAAATATATAAAATAATTAAAATTTAACAGGAGGGCTGATAATTCTGACTGTATATGCATATTACTTGTTGGACATTTAAACATTAGAAGCGTTGTCTCAAAAACGGAGCAAGTGGAACAGTTACTTACGAACTCCAATCTTGATTTGCTCTGCTTATCGGAAACATGGTGGACCAAATTATCCCCAAATACTGCATACTTCGTTCCGGGATATAAAGTCTTCAGAAAGGATCGACAACTTGGAAAAGGTGGTGGATTGCTTATGTACATGAAGGACTGCATTAAATGTAATGAAATAGAATTTAATTCCGTAAAGGACATAGAATATATTGCTGTAACAGTTGTTTTATCTCAGTGTATGTCATTTACTGTAATGGGTATATATAGACCTCCTTCATCAAACAATGGGTTTTATGATAATTTTAAAAATCTTATGAAAAAGCTTGACCCTAAAACAGAATTAATTTTGGCTGGAGATTTTAATATTTATTGGATTGAAAAGTTACATAGGAAAAAGCTTCAGGATATAGTAAATAATTTTGACCTAGTGCAGTTAATTCAGGGGCCTACTAGAATTACTTCATTATCTGAAACCCAAATTGACTTGATCTTTAGCAATAAACCAGAAAGAGTAACAAAGTCAATAAACTTATTAACAGGGATATCAGATCATAATCTTATATTAGTGGTAGGAAAACTAACAAAACATAGGTTCTTATATCAACAAGATAAAAGAAATGTGTTAAATGTTATCCCGAAAAAGCTTAAAAATGAATTTGAAGAGGAAATCAAAAAACTAGATTGGACTGAGATATTGTCTACAGAAAATTTAGAAGCTGCTTCTGAGTGTTTAATAGCAGTAATTAAAAAAACTAAAAATAAATTTAGTAGAAATATCACCTTTTCAAAAAAAAAAAAGCAAAATCTACCTTGGTTAAATGAACAATTATGGAAATTAATGAGACAGAGAGATCATGCCCTAAAGAAATCAATTAAATCAGGGTTAGCCCATGATAAAAGAACATTTCAGCAACTGCGTAATAAAGTTTTAAAGGAACTAAGACAAGCGAAAGCTTTTTTTTTTATTGATCTTATAAACAATGCAAAAGGGAATAGTAGGGAAGTATGGGATAATATTAATAAAGTGCAAAAAAAGAAAAATATGAATAATAAAGTTATTGAGTTACAATTTCAGGGAAGTTTAATTCAAGAGAAGTATCAAATTGCTAGGGTATTTAATAATTTTTTTTATAGATTCAGTCCAAGATTTAGCACAAGGATTCAGTGTGAGAAGTAGAGACATTATATTACCTAATTATGATTTTACTGTTTTTAATATTTCTGAAGTATCTGAATCTTGTGTATTAAAAATTCTGAGTCAACTCAGGAGCTCTAGGGCTAAAGATGCTTTTGAATGTGACTCAGTATTTTTTAAAAAGTATGCGAATGCTCTCAGTACACCTCTAACTCACCTTGTTAATTTATCAATAAGACAATCTTATGTTCCAAGTGCCTGGAAGTCAGCAGTAATAACACCCATATTTAAGACTGGTGATCCTACTAATTTTGTTAATTATAGGCCTATCAGTATTTTACCAATTGCTTCTAAAGTAATCGAAAAGGTTGTTTGTAATCAGTTGGTGGAGCATTTAAATTTAGATAAATTTTCATTACATTCTATGCAGTTTGGATTTAGAGCACGTCATTCTACAGATACCGCAAACTGTTATTTCATTGAACAAATTAAATCCAGTCTAGATAGGGGTGGAGTTGTTGGTGCTGTCTTTCTTGATTTTAAAAAGGCCTGTTAACCACAGTGTACTTTTATCTAAATTATCGAGGTTTAATTTTTCTGTTAATGCACTATCATGGATGGAGTCATATTTAAAATTGAGAAAACAATGTACAAGAATTAATGGCGCATGCTCACCTTTCATTGACTGTAATTTTGGAGTTCCACAGGGATCAATTCTTGGACCAATTCTGTTTAGTTTATACATCAATGATTTGCCTGCAGTGTGTCCAGAAGTTCAGGTTCAAATGTATGCAGACGACACAGTAGTATATACTCATGCAAAAACCAAAGAACAAGCTGTTAACAAACTTACTGCTGCACTCAAGAAAGTTTCAGATTGGTTATGTTGTTCATGTCTTACCCTCAACGTAAGTAAAACTGTGGGTATGTTCTTCTCAATTAAGCAAAATGAGGAGCATTACTCAGATATTTTAGTTAATGGAGAAGTAATAAATATAGTTGATCATTTTAAATATTTAGGTATAATCATTGACTCTAATTTAAATTTTAAAAAACACATAAAGAAAGTTTCTAAAAGTGCTAGAGCAAGCCTGAGGATTTATAGAAACATTAGGCACCAGTTACCTATGGCTGCTGCTAAACTTTTTATGAACACAATGATTTTTCCTCATTTCTCTTATTGTGCTACAAGCTGGTCCCACACGAACATTACAACATTAAAACCATTGTATATTATCTATAAACAAACTGTAAAAACTTTAGCAAAATAGCAGAGGAGCTATCATTATTGTAACTGCATTGCACAATATAAATTACTAACATTCGACAGTTCCTTATTTTATGCTGATGTGTGTTTAATGTATAAAATAGTTAATGATCTTGCACCACCACCTCTTAAACAATGTGTGATTGTCTGTAAAGACAATATAAGACAGACTAGGTCATCGGTTAGAAATGATTGTTCAGTTAAACTTAAGAGAACTGCTTTTGGACAATCAGTTTTTTCAGTCACAGCAGCAGAAAGATGGAATAAAATACCAGTGCATATCAGAGAGAGTACCACTTTTAATAATTTTAAAATTGTTCTTAAAATTTGGCTTAAACAAAATCAAATATGTAATCATTGATTTTGATTCTATTTTATTGATAATGACGTATTGTATGTATTGTACTGTAAGTGTATATTGTATTTACTGTTAAACTTGTTATAAATTCCTGCCCAGGGGACTACAGATGTAAATTAGCTTTATAGCTAACTCTGATACAACATGTTATGCTGTACATTGTCCCTGTATAAATAAATAAATAAACAAATATTATATATATATATATTATATTTATTATGTTCATTTTTATTTATTGCTATTAATAATAAGTTTTAATAACAGTAAATACTTAATCATAAATATGAAACATTTTAACATTTTTAAATTTAGTTAACGGTGGCACAATGGGTAGCACGTTCGCCTCACAGCAAGAAGTTCGCTGGTTCGAGCCTCGGCTGGGTCAGTTGGCGTTTCTGTGTGGAGTTTGCATGTTCTCCCCATGTTTGCGTGGGTTTCCTCCGGGTGCTCCGGTTTCCCCCAGAGTCCAAAGACATGCGGTATAGGAGAATTGGGTAAGCTAAATTGTCCATAGTGTATGTGTGTGAATGGGAGTGTTTATGTTTCCCAGTGATGGGTTGCAGCTGGAAGGGCATCCGCTGCGTATAACATATGCTGGATAAGTTGGCGGTTCATTCCGCTGTGGCGACCCCAGATTAATAAAGGGACTAAGCCGAAAAGAAAATGAATGAATGAATAAATTTAGTTAACTACAATAATATTATTATACAATATCTTAATATTTTGATTTAATTGTATAGTATAGCATTAATAATAATACATTTAAATAATAGTAAATAAATGTATATTGCAATAATTTACTGTAAAAAACATTAAACATGTTTAATCAAATTATGTTTTTATCTTTATAATTAGACTATAATAGTTGTACAATAGCTATAACACTGTATAATATAATATTTAAATCAAATTCTTCTCATTATTTATTATTATTAATACATTTAATAACAGTAGTAATAAAAACATTTGAATAATTTACTATAGTTAATATTAAAGGATTTTAAAATAACAGTTTGTGTAGTTTATTTTGTTGTCTTTTATCATAATATGCATTTATAATATATTTGTAATATAATTTTTTCATTATTTTTAATTATTTACTATTAATAATAAGTTTAATAACAGCAAATATGTTTAATCATATGAAACATTTTAACATAATAGTTCATTTTGTTCACTTTACGATCATAATATGATTTTATGTATCAATATTATAAAATTACAATTAGACAATAATTACATTTTATTGCATAGAATTAATAATATGTAATTTAATACAATGTAATAAATACATTTTAGCAATTTACTAAATATTAAACATTTTATTATAATACTTCATTTCGCTTATTTTAGTTTTTAAGATCATAACATGATTCATTAATGTTTATTATATTGGAATAATTTTTTATTATTAGTATTATTGATAATAATACATAAAAAGAGGCTAAATAATAATATACCTATTTAATTATCTGTTGAGGCGCAGTGGGTAGCACGTTCGCCTCACAGCAAGAAGGTCGCTGGTTCGAGCCGGTTTCTCCGGTTTCCCCCACAAGTCCAAAGACATGCGCTATAGGTGAACTGGGTAAGCTAAAATTGTCCGTAGTGTATGTGTGTGAATGAATGTGTATGAATGTTTCCCAGTGATGGGTTGCAGCTGGAAGGGCATCCGCTGCGTAAAACATATGCTGGATAAGTTGGCGGTTCATCCCGCTGTGGCGACCCCAGATTAATAAAGGGACTAAGCCGAAAAGAAAATGAATGAATGAATGAATAATTATCTGTTACAATAATTATTAAATAGATATCTTTGTTGTCAATTCTTATTTTGAAATATATTGCGTTACATTCTAGAAATTAAATTCAATTAAATGATTAATAAAGGTAAATAATAAATGAATAGGTCAAAATTAAGCTAAAATATAAATGAATAAAAGTAAAATAACCATTGTGAACGCAGTGCCATGGAAACGCGTGACCCTTAAGTTCTTCTTCCGGGTCACGGTGTTCGGAACCCGGAGGTTTGACGCGGGAAACCGGAGAATAGAAGACGTTCATCGTTGTGTTTATCTGTGTATATTTCCTCAAGTATCTTCAGCACCGGGAAACACATTCATACGTTTGTAAAGTCGTCCTTCACCCAAGTAAGTGCTAAAAAAAAGTCAGTATAATGTACTTTAGTGCCTGAATGCGAGCGGCTGGAGGATTCAAGGCTGCTCCACATGTACAACAGCTCGCGGACTGCGGCGGCGCTTCCGAACATGCTCTACTTTATTGCAACAATAATAATAGTCATATTTTACACATTTAGTGCCTTCAAATATTGTAGAGTAATGTCTATTATTAAGTAATTTGCTTGTTAAATTGGTAATAAACTGTTAAGTCGGTTGCTTAGTAGCTTAGAGACACAACCGTTCTGATTTCACAAAGATAAAGAATGAAAGCAGCTCTATTTCTGAATATTATCGGTGTTAATACAGATTGCATGTTAATTACAGATGAATTAAAGCCTTCAGAGTCAATCAGACTGATATAAATGTATTAGTGAGTGCAGGTATTATTTCTGCAGTTCTGTATTGATGTTAACGTTAGTGTATTTGTTTTACAGAGATGGGAGACACTCTGGAGTTCAATGACATTCATCAGGAGGTGAAGGGATCTTGGGTAGGTGACAACTTTTCTACGGAGGAATATTGGAGGAATGAGGTTTTTAAAGCAACACAGACACTTACGAAACTGAAACGTCCCCTGGGGGTCGCAGTTTGACATTTCACCTCTTCTGCATGCTGTGTTTGGAAAAGCCAACTGCTGAATGCCTGATATTTTTTTAATTCATTCATTTATTTATTTTTATTTATGATAAAATGATCAAAACTTTACTTAAAAAAAATGTAACAATGTATTTTTAGCAAGTAAAAATAGCCCCTCTAAAGATGTGGTACTTATGTCTTTGTTTTTTGTAATAGAAGCAGAATATTACATTGCTTTATATTACATTGTTATTTAATATTTGCCAGACTGAAGCGACGTCAGGTTACATGATTGTACTGTTTTGTTTTGTTTTTGTTAGGAGAAATAAGAGTCTGAAGTATGGTACCATCTGACTTTTAAGGAACTATATTGTGTTGGATTATGGAATATGAATCCATATGATTTATTACTTGTGAACTTATTACCCATCAATCTGAATTATCAGTAGTATGAAGTAAAACACAAACTGCATTTGTTGTAGATTTTTTTCGTCAAATGTAGGTGTCAAAGTTGCTATTTATTTCAGTATTATTTACTCAAAAGCACTTGTTACTTAAAAGGCAAAATTCACAGTCAGTTATGTGAATGTAATATGCTAGTCTGCTATATGCTATATTTTGTAGCATATATTGTTACATATATGCTACTTTTGGTCTTATCACTGCACTCCAAAAACTACAAAATTGTTATCTTTTTTTGTTTTTAGTCAGGTTTGTTGTTGTTTTTCCGGTAATATGCTAATGATGTCTTCAGGTAGAAGCATTATTGAATGTATGAAAAGTAATGTATAGCTACACAAGGCTAAAGCTTAAATGATTTATAATTGCTCACCACGCATTTCTGTTTGTTGTCAGAATGATGGGCGTCTGAGGTTCAGCAAGCAGTCTGTGGTCTATAAAAGCCATAAAACAGGGAAGGTGGACAGTATCTCAGCCCCTGAACTCTCCGAGGCTCAGTGGCGTCGAGTCTGTCAGGGTCATGGACTCAAACTGGCCACCAGCAATGGACACATCTACAAATATGACGGGTTCAAAGAAACCGTGAGTGTGTCGGTGAAATGATAAATGACATTATATATCCATGAATGTAAAGAATAAGGTCAACCAAAAATTTGAATGCTGTCATTAATTTTCCTAGGGTTGTTGCAATGCTTTAAGGCCCTCTTTTTAGACCACAAACGTCTTATGCTTGTCCATATAATAGTAGTGAATAGCATCAAGAATTTCCAGGTGTCCAAGGGGTATATGAAAAACAAAATTAAATGTAATTTATTTTATAATGAAAATTCTAACCTAGACCCATGGTCTTAATCCATGACTGTGCATTCATGAAACTATTACAGGCTTCCCACGGGACCTTGAAAGTTTGTAAATCTGAAGGATTTTGAAAATAAACATGGATACAGGTCCTTGAGAGTTATTTTCCTAAATTCTTTCTTTGTGGTCTCAAAAAGAGTGAATGGGAGTAAATGATGGATGAATTTAATCTAACTGATCTCTATAATACTTCCATTTTGCTTTTAAACTTAAATAACATTTCTATGTTAGAAAAGTGTCAAGATGTTACAGGAAGTCTTTTCTTGGGGGTTAATCAGTCTCAAAATAATGGATTTGCCCTGTGCGTAACTCCACACTGTAACATGTAACATAGGCGAGGTGTGTTTGCTCGCTGTGTATCTGGATGCCTTGTTTAACAGCTAACATTAAACTAACAGCATCATTGTTTCATCCGTACATAAGGGAAAAGGCAGCATTGTGAGGCTCAGGGAAGGCTGGTTTGTGTAATGTTCAAGTGATCATGAGGGATTCGGTAACCCAGTGCCAAGCTCATTAGCACACAGATGGACACACATACACACACACACACACACACACACACACACACACACACACACACACACCTGGTGGAGTGACATGTGGAAGCGATTGTGCAGTGCTGGATAAATAAACAGGCTGATTGAGCGTGCTCCACATCAGCCTCCGGCCGGATTACACACACCTCCGCTATCCCAGAGGGCCGAGCGCCGCTGCCAAATCTCTTTATTAATGAATCCAATCCTGGATGAGAAAGAGAGTCAGGGGAAGTGAGGCATTAATTCTGTTTATCTCTTCCTTCTCTCACTCTCTACTTCCTTTCTGCATTCTTCCCCACTGCAGGATTATGAGAAAATCTCAGCATTTTTCAAAGTGAACTACAAGGTGGAGTTGGAGGAGAAGGACATGTGTGTGAAGGGCTGGAATTGGGGAACAGCCAAATTTGCAGGTACACATACCCCCCATACACATGCTACTGAAAATGAAAGGGATGGTTCAAAATTAATTGTCACCATTTACTCAGCGTTCACTTGTTCCAAACCTGCTTGAGTTTCTTTCTTCTGTTGAACACAAAAGAAGATATTTTGAAAAATGTTGGAAACCTGTAAAAATTGACTTGCATAATGTTTCCATAGTCCTACTATGGAAGTAAATGGTTACTGGTTTCTAACATTCTTTAGAATATCTTGATTTGTGTTCAACAGAAGAAAGAAACTCAGAGGTTTGGAACCACTCGAGGGTGAGTAATTTGGTGAGAATTTTTATTTTGGGAGTACTATCTCTTTAAGATATTATTTTATGGCTGATAACTGATCAGTGACAGAATACATAAATTAAAAAGAATATAGAGCTAGATTATAATAGTCTTAAAAAGTACATTTATGTGTAAATGACTATTTAAAATGTATAATAATTGCTAAAAACTTATTTTTTTATTAGAAACTATAAGCTTTATAAAAGGTGTTGTTGGATTATTAGTATTTGTGATAGATGATGGCATTGTGATCTGAATGAGAAAAGCAAATCCTATGTACAATTTCAGCTCATGCCGATAAATATAAAAAAGGGACAATGTGACAATAACACTTAATAATACAATAACACAGCATTTTGTATTACAAAATGTATTCTTTTATTAGATTAGTATTAGATTAGTTTCTGAATGATCATTTGACACTGATGACTAGAGTAATAGCTGCAAAAAAGGCATATTTATCATCACAGAAATGAATAACATTTAAAATATATTAAAATAGATAAGTTATTGCACTGAGTTGTGATTATAGTTCTCAGTATTACAGTTACAATATTACAGCTATTACTGTGTTTTTAAAGTAAATGTAGCTTTTTTTTTTTCCAGAAACACACAAATAAAATCTTCGTGACTCCAAACTTCTGACCAAAAATAATAATAAAATAAATAAAAAAATCAGCAAATAATGTGTGAACTTTTTGCTAATATGTTGTGCATTTCTGGTCCTCAGGGTCTCTGCTGTCTTTTGATGTGAGTGACAGTCCTGTCTTTGAAATCCCACTGTCCAGCGTATCCCAGTGTGCAACAGGCAAGAACGAGGTGACTGTGGAGTTTCATCAGAATGATGATGCTGAGGTTTCACTGATGGAGGTCCGCTTTTATGTCCCCCCAAACACTGGAGATGACAGCTCAGACCCCGTGGAGGTGTGTGTGTGTGAGAGAATGGAAGAGCCTGCGTCAGTGTGTGTACTCCTGTTAATGCTGAGGATTTCACTCTCTCACAGGCGTTCGCTCAAAATATTCTGTCTAAAGCAGACGTCATTCAAGCTACTGGAGACGCTGTGTGTATCTTCAAAGAGCTTCAGTGCCTTACGCCGAGAGGAAGGTGGGTTGTTTTTGGACTGACCACACACTGCTTTGACCAGACTGCTCAACTAGTTTACATGAGCATTTATTTATATCATTAATGCGCACAGATTTGCAGAAGTTTTTATTTTTAGGTAGAGCTCATTAAATAAGGTCTAGTAAATTAATAGGAAGTTTCAAAGTTGAATGAAAGTTGAAAAGGTTTGTATAATGTGTCGTGTAAAAAATAGTTTATCATAATATGACAATTGTTGTGTACTATATTTGGACGTTTACGGTACAGCAAAAAAAAGAAAGAAATTAGACTTGATTTTTATTTATTTATGAAAACTAAGATCATAAAGCATGATGTTTTTTTTTACTTTGAACAATGATGGAGCTAAACTTGATGTTTAGCATGTTCTGGGCTGTCTTCTTTGCAGCATATAAATCACCTCCTTATTAAAAAAATAATGGTTAAATGTTATATTATAGTAGATAAAAAGAAATGCAAAGAAAATAAGTATTTTGTGAGTTTTTACTTTGTCCACATTTTCTCTGGACAGCACAAATATGCTTGATGTGTCCATATTACTCGCCATGGAAAACGCCCTTTGGCTATCAGGACAGAGGTTTCAGACATGAAGGAATAGTGTAATCGGGCTCAATTCATGTAAACAGTGAATATAATACCTGGCCTCCTCTCTTACTTTGTTTTCAATGAGAGAGCTGCCTTAATAAGAATGTGACAAGGCTAAAGAATTTTAAATGCTCAACGCTGAGCACTCAGATTACATATTTTACATACATTATTGTTTGTACAAATGACCATGATGAATTGTTCAGTTTGTAATGTGTATCAAACTGAAAGCCCCCTACCAACTCAATTCAACTCAACTTTATTTATAAAGCACTTTCAACACCACAAGTGGAACCAAAGTGCTGTACAGAAGGTATATAAAGTAAAAAAAAAAGTAAAAAAAGTAAAATAAAAGAAAAACAGACATAAAAACTTACAAATCATTATCAAATGCTAAAGAAAACAAATACGTTTTAAGCGCACTCTGAAAAACACCCAAAGAAGGACACGTTTTTACAGACAGAGGAAGGTCATTCCAGAGCCTAGGAGCTGCAACAGAGAATGCCCGATCACCTTTACATTTTAAACGGGATCGCGGAACCATAAGAAATAATTGATCGTTTGAGCGCAGAGATCTACTGGAGTGACAGCGGCTGATTAAATCAGTAACATACTCAGGCGCTAAGCCGTGCAGAGACTTAAAGACATACAACAGCGCTTTATATTGAATTCTGTAGCGTATGGGTAACCAGTGTAGATTAAATAATACTGGAGTAATGTACCAAATCGTTACACCCCTAGTATCCTTTATATATCTGTCTCTCTCTGGACATATCGTGTCCTATGTTTAACTGAGTTAATGCTCTTCTTTTAGGTATGATATCCGTATCTACCCGACCTTCCTGCACCTCCACGGTAAGACTTTTGACTATAAGATCCCCTACACTACCGTGCTGCGTCTCTTCCTGCTGCCACACAAGGACCAAAGGCAGATGTTTTTTGTGGTGAGTTTTATATAGATCATTTGAAAATTTTTAGCTGTCTAAATTCCTGAATCTGACTGAAAAAAAATACAGAGCGCATGTGCACAGTAAAACAGCTTGCTGTCACCTGGTCCTTAAATGTAGACTCACAGGTTTGTTTATTATGACAACTAATAACATAGTTATTTTTAAATGACTTCTCCTTTTATTTTCTAGATCAGCCTTGATCCCCCCATTAAACAGGGTCAGACACGATATCATTTCCTCATCCTCCTGTTCTCCAAAGATGAAGATATCAGTCTGGCTCTCAACATGAGCGAGTGAGTACACTGCAGTTTCTCAGTCTGTCAGATGTAAAGCGCTGTTGGCTTTGCTGACTGCATCTGTGTCTTCTCTTCCTCTCAGAGACGAGGTGGAGAAGCGTTATGAAGGAAAGCTCAGCAAGAACATGTCTGGTCCGCTCTACGAGATTGTCAGCAGGGTCATGAAGGCTCTGGTCAACAGGAAGATCACAGTGCCTGGAAACTTCCAGGGGTAATGCACACGTAGATGCTTAAATACAAGACTTTAATGTTTCTCATATGTCTCAACCCACAGACAGACATGACTAATAGCAAAGACACTAACACTTTAATACTTTACTTTGGTGACCAGTTTTCAATATTAATGATGTGCTTATTAGAAGGTAATTACTAAAATATTGGCTGTTTGTTAGTACTGATTAATATCTTATTCTGTATGACCTTACTTCAGATCCCAGTTCACCCAAAAAAGAAAATAAGCTTACTTCATTTTTACTCCTATGGATGTCTCTGGCTGCCAGTTTCCAACATACTAAGAATATCTTGTTTTGTGTTCAAAAGAAGAAAGAAATTCATGAAAAGATATGAACTACGAGTGTGATTTTTAAATGGTTGGGAAATTTTTGGGTGAACTATCCCTTTAATTTGACCTTATACTTATTTAACCTAACTATTAAAGGAACACTACATTTTTTTTGGAAAAAGCTAATTTTACAAGTCACCTAGAGTTAAACAGTTGTTTTACTTTTATTTGATTTTTTTTACCATTCAGTCAGTCTCCGGGTCTGGCAGGAGCACTTTTAGCTTAGTTTAGTATAAATCATTGAATTGGATTAGACTATTAGCATCATTTTTTTTTTTTTTAACATTTGAACAAGAAGAAAAGTTTTATGCTTTTTTTTCTTATTTAAAGCTTGACTCTTCTGTACTTACATTGTGTCTTAAGACAGACAGAAAATGATCATTTGCTATTTTCTAGGCAGATTTGGCCAAAAACTATATCTATTGTAATAATCAAAGAACTTTGTAACTGCGATTTAACTACAGAAGAGTCCAGCTTTAAATAGGAAAATTATGATAATTTAACAATGGTCTAATCCTATTCAAAAGCTAAAAGTGCTCTCCCCAGACTCGGAGTGGATAAAAAAATGGTAAAGCTCAACTTTTTAAATCTAGGTGAATTGTGAAGAGGTGGAGTGTTCCTTTAAGGAGCAAATTGGATGTTTTTTAAGCTAAAGGTTGTAGTTAATATTGTGAGCTGGTCCATAAACTAAAGTGTGACAAAAAAAGCTGAAATGGAGAAACAGCCAGGCAGCAATGCTATGATGGCAAATTAATATTTAAAATTTTGTCATTGTAAATTGGTTATTGCCCACACCTAGTTCTCATTACCACAAGTACATAAAGATGAATTGTTGTTCTTTGAAGTTTACAGATTTTTTTTTTTTGTGTGTGTTTGTAGTCACTCAGGTTCTCAGTGTATAACGTGTGCGTATAAGGCAAGCTCAGGCCTGCTGTATCCTCTGGAGAGAGGCTTTATTTATGTGCACAAGCCACCGGTTCACCTACGCTTTGAAGAAATCTCCTGCGTCAACTTTGCCAGAGGAACCACAACCACACGATCATTTGATTTCGAGATTGAGACCAAGCAGAACAACCAATTCACCTTCAGCAACATTGAGAGGTAAACTGCATTACCCTAAAATCCAAATATCATTAGCCAGAGACACTCAGCAGTGGTTTTCATCTTTTGGTCGCATGTACCAGAATATAAGAATATGTGATTCAGTATATGACAAGCAAACAAAAGAAAACACACATGGATTGGTGGTGAATGAGAGAGACACACATTTCCCACACACTGCTATTTTTGTTTTAAATAAATTTTAGACTCAATACATTTTCTATAATTGATGTTTAGTAAAATTCCCATTTTTTTGTTGGTTTTATTCTCAATTTTTTCTTTTTTTTGAGCCTTCAGCTTCTCTGATCTCTGTTAACATTTGCTTCTAAGACTTTGTAGCATAAAGTTCTTGCAGTGCAGGCCAAACAAAAACCAGCTGGTTGCCAATTGTGTTTTTAACAAAAATCATCCAGTAAGTTTTTTTTTTTTTTTTTTTTTCCTCGCTGGTTGGTGCAACCCTTGTAGATTATCTCTGCATGATTTGATAAAATGTCCCTTATACTGTACATGACAACTTGTGGGTTTTTGTTTTCCCTCATCTGTTGTCTGCAGCACCTTGTCATTTTTGTGTCTTCCAAAATTCAGAAATAATCCTCTCTTCTGCTTTAAATAGGGAAGAATACGGAAAACTTTTTGACTTTGTCAATGCCAAGAAGCTGACTATCAAGAACAGAGGATTTAAAGAGGTAATTTCCGTTGATTCCAAGACACTTATTTTGCTTTAATTATATGCATGTCATGGCTGGCCATTATGATCAAGATAAATTATTATTATTATAGTTAGATTAATAAAAAGATATCTAGTTAAATGTATGTCAGATTATTTATTTGCTGTTGGGGAAAAAAAGAAAGTTTTTTTTTTTTAAACCAATACAAGTTGGAGAATGTACTAAATTCATTGCAAATTTGACTGAAACACACTTTAAAAGCATCTTTTCAACATTTTACTACAATTTATTTAAATAAACAAGCACAAAGAAGGTGTTTTGTTTTTTGCAAAGATTTGTACTTGCCAAACTTTATGATATTACGAAAATTATATTTTTAAAAAGCTGTTTATTTTCCATTCAACCTGAAAAAATGTATGTTTACCACAAAAATGAATATATTCTCACTCATTTGTGAGAATTTGTGTGAAACTTAGAAAAGGATGCAAATGATTTGGAGATAAATACAGAAGAGCAGATTAAATATGCAGTATCAGTATTCTTTTATTAAAGCGAAAGGCTAAGAAAAAAAATGATCCGGAGTAGAAAAACAATTTTAGATATAAAAAATGAGTTTGACGGGAAGCTTTTGAAAAGCAACACACACAATATTATGACACATGCCTGTTTCCCGCTCTTCATGTTTCCTCTATACATGAGTGTAGGATGTCGTATGTCTGCAGCAGAAAAGCATTAGTGCTTTGGTCAAAGAGGAAATGCAGTCATTTACATTCTTATATAGCGCAATTAAATTGGCAGTAACCATAAAAGCGCTACAATGTAAGTACCGTCCATGAGCTTGATCACAGTATTGTGTTTGTGTGGAGTTAAATTTAATCCCTATGCTGCTTTAGAAGAAGCTAATTCATATTACTGAATAGAGAGGTCCTTTCTCTCTCATTCATTATAAGCTTTACATTATTTGGAGTTCTGGTTAGTGACGACATAATAAAAGTCAATATTTGACACGCAGCCCAGCCTTAAAGCACATTTCTTACTTTTTATTTTCCTTTGAGCTTTTCTTATTCTTACAGTTGAGTGTTAGGATCGTATTTTGTTTCAAATGTTATAATTTAATAGATGATGTTAGGAGCTTTTCTCTCGGCACACCCAAAGGAACGTGTTCACGCACGGCCGAACATGCAATCTGAAACGGATTTTAACTAAATAAACAATCTATTCGGTTGATGGATTTGCGCTCATGGGAATAAGCAGGAAAAACGTTTGAACCTCTAATTCTCTGATCCAGACTCTGTGTGTGTTTATGCTAAAGTGGCCCTGATGGCGACTCGACATTAACTTCCCGTGGACACAGTAATGTGTTACATTGACATTTATTTATCGAGCTGTTTGTGTGCACTAGGGCATGAAAGGAGCAGTAGACTACAGCGATTCTGATGAAGACCAGCATGACGCTTATCTGGAGAGAATGAAAGAAGAGGGCAAGATCAGGGAAGAGGGAGACGGCACAGATGAATCTGAAGGCGACAGCGGTACTAATGCATCTGAGCTAGAATACACCATGCAAACCATTATACTAAATTATGCGTTGAGGTTTTTTTTTTTTTTTTTTTTGTTTAAAAAAAGTTTTTATAATTTTCGTATTCAAAGCTTGACTCTTCTGTAGTTGCATCGTGTACTAAGACCAACAGAAAAGGTGCTATTTTCTAGGTCGATATGGCAAAGAACTATACTCTCATTCTGGCATAATAATCAAGGAACTTTGCCGCTGTACCATAGCTGCAGGAGGTGCAACGGTGCAATGACAAAGCGAAGCTTTAAATAGAAATATTATAGTAAAAAAATAATAATAATTGGGCGCGATGCTAATTGTCTAATCCAGGGATGGGCAAACTCGATCCTGGAGGCCTGGTGTCCTACATAGTTTTACTCCAACCCTAATCAAACACACCTGTCTGTAGCTTTCTAGTGATCTTGAAGACACTAGCTATGTTTCCATCCAAAAATGCGAATTAACTTTATGCGCAAAACTGGAATATCGCATAAAAGATGTGTAAATAAAGCAGCGTTTCCATCCAACGAGTCAAAGAGAAGAAAATCGTCACTTCCTGATTAAATGGCGCCAAATATCAACAGTAAAAACGGAATTTGCTGAGGTAGGAGAAGCTGCGTGAATTTTTCATTCATTTAATAAATGACTTGCGCCTCAGAAGGCAATGCTGACACGCAGTGAACGCGTGGTGGCGTTTGAAGGCGTGAGACGTGGAGCACAGATGCTCTTAACAATTCTGGAGGTCATTAATAATATAATAACACTAATACTGAAATGGTTAAGGCATTTTAGAATGACCAAAACAGCATGTCAGATGTTTTACAATGTGGTCAGCCTGCTGGCTTGTCCATTTACAAACATCACATCATCACATGATCTCTTATATAACCAAATCACATGACCTTTTTTAAATGCGCATACTGGAATTTGTTCGGTAAAAGTGTTTCCATCGTAGTTTATGCGCATCTTTTCTTATCGAATAAAAAGTTTATCCTTTTATAGTTATGCGCATACATTTTTTAATGCGCATTTTCAAAATGTATGCGCATCTTAGCGTTTCCATCAACCGATTTTTATTTTTATTTTTATTTTTTATGCGCATAACCAAAATGGGCAGAAAAATAGGTGGATGGAAACGTAGTTACTGATTACTGTGTTCAGGTGTTTTTGATTAGTGTTGGAGCAAAACTCTGCAGGGACACGGGCCTTCGAGGATCAAGTTTGCCCATCCCTGGTCTAATCCAATTCAGTGATTTATGCTAACCAAACCCAGAGATCGGCTGAATGGATACAAATATGGTAAAAACTCAACTGTTTAACTCTCTAGGGGAGTCGTAAAATTAATTTCCAAAAAAAGTGTAGTGTTCCTTTCAAATACATTTTTGTAAACAAAATGCCTGCCCAAGTAATCATTTTTATGAAACTGATTTAACAGATATAATTTTTAGGAAATGTATTTTTTCTGTTAAGATTAATCGTAGAAGTACAATTTGTAATTATTACTTTTAAAAAGGTTATATTATTATTACTTTCTGAGAAGTGCTTTATACATGAAAGTTTGTTTTATTCTTTGGTCACAATTTGTTTATATTAAACCAGGTGAAGACCCTGTTTAAAGATAAACATTTTTGTTCTCAAATGAAATGGGAAATGCTCATGTGGGGCTCATGTGGAAATGCTCATATAGTGAGAAGATGACGAAAACAACAATTATTACATGTTGATTTGAGTGTGTGCTGAAACTAAAACCATTCCATTTATTCACTCAGACACTCCAAACTTGGAGACCTAATATTTAAATGGGCATTTTGTGGTTTAATAGGCACAGACACTGGTCTACATCATAATTGAATCAAGTGTACAGCAGTACTTTTGATAAATTCGTCCAGTATTTTACTCAGTTTAGACATCAAAGACATGGGGTTTGTTGCTGTAGGCGTGAAAGTAATGACACTCTAAATTAAATCTTGTTGGTGGAAGTTACCAAATTAGTGTAGTTAATATCTAATATCTTCCGGTAGATGAGTCTTTCAACCCTGGAGAAGAGGATGATGATGTCCCAGAAGAGTGAGTGATTTTCTCTTTTCTTTTATTATTATTATTTTTTTTCAATTTATGATTGTGATAATATGTTGTTGTTTCTGCAGGTATGACAGTAACGCTTCAGTGAGTGATAGTGAAGGAGATGATGGAGACAGCGAGGATGAAGGCAAAAAGAAAAAAGTTGAAAAGAAGCCCAAGAAAGTGGTGAAGGAGAAGAAAGAAAGAAAACCACGGAAAGAGGTCTAGGATTATTTTTTTTGTCTCATTAATATCTTAAACATCAGTATTTACATATCAGTATTGCAGTGTCATGAAGGCATGAATGATTATTTTGATGTGATGTGATTTAATGGTTTTTATTTTGATGGTCTCCTACAATAAGTTTCAATGCTTTGAGAACAAAAAAAAAACTATTTTCTGTGCACACAAACCAAACTATTCTGGGCTTCGGATACAATTCCAATGTGTTTAATGGTCAGAATAGATGTTTGCTGATGCTCACTGAATATCATTGACTGGCATAATAACGATTCCTTATAAACCTGCATAGGCTTCTGTTGGAGTTACTGTCAGCTCATTTCAGGCTGTTCAGAATCTGTGCTTTCTTTTGGGAGACAATAACACTATTTATTGTGCACTTTGAAGACCTTGTACTTTCACAAAGAGGTACATTGTGTTTTGCGAAAGATAATATCAAAACAGCATAGTAAAGGAACTTTAAAAATAGTGCTGGGCAAAGAATAATCACGATTAATCACATCCAAAATTTGTTTTGACAATATGTGTGTGTATTATATATATTTATTATGTATATTCAATACACACACATGCATAAAACTATACAAAACTATTTTGTTACATAGATATTTAAATTTGGATATAATTTGTATCATATGCGTAATTTATATCTAAATATAAATAAACATTTTCTCTCATGTATGCATGCATGTGTGTATTTATATATACATAATAAATATACACAGTTACCAACCCTTCAGTTATGTCAAAACAAACTTTAATTTTGGATGCAATTAATCACGATTAATTTTAGCCGAGCACTATTTAAAATGGCACACAATGAGCAACACACTGTGAAATATTTATTACATTCACAGACAATTCAGAAAGCGAAACAGCATTACCTCCATTTAGCAGTCTTTATTAAAGCTCTCATCCTCTTTCTGTGGCCAACAGAAAAAGGTGAAGGATGCAGCTGCCCCTAAGAGACCCATGAGTGCTTACATGCTGTGGCTGAACGGCAACAGAGAGCGCATCAAGAGTGAGAATCCTGGCATATCAGTCACTGAAATATCCAAGAAGGCCGGAGAAATGTGGAAACAGCTGGGAAAAGACCGGAAAGAGGTCAGATGCAGTAAAATCACACACACAAATACCATAAGCAGAGAAAAATCACAGTTAAAAGGGAAAGTCAATTGCTGTGTAAAAACTTATTAGTGTAGAAAAAAAAAAAGTGTAGTTCTGAAGAATAAAGTCAGAATTAAGAAGTTTAGTTTTTTTGCAGTTCTGAGGAAAAAAAGTCAGGTTTGAAATAAAAACAGCTCTGGCAAGATCTCCCAGTTCTGAGGGGGTATAAAACAGAATTTGGAGAAAGACAGAAGTCAGAATTGGGGAAAAAAATTGCAAGATAAAAAGGGAGAGAATGTTAGGTTTTCCTTACAACGTTTTGTAAGGAAAAATGTTGCAGTTCTCAGGAAAAGGAAAATGGGATAAATGGTGGTAATTCATTAATTCATTCAATCATTTTCTTTTCGGCTTAGTCCCTTTATTAATGTGCGGTCGCCACAACGGAATGAACCACCAACTTATCCAGCATATGTTTTACGTAGCGGATGCCCTTCCAGCTGCAACCCATCACTGGGAAACACCCATACATTCTCATTCACACACATACACTACGGACAATTTTGTTTACCCAATTCACCTATACCGCATGTCTTTGGATATGTGGGGGAAACTTTTTCCCCTCATAATTACAAACTTAGTTCCCCCAGTTCTGAATTTACATCTTGCAGTTCTGTGGGAAAGTTTCTGAATTGCAAAATAGTCTAATCCATCCCTCAGAATTGCTAGATGTAAACAGAACTGTGAGGCAATAAATGTGTTTCCATTTGTTGCATATTTTTATATTTACCTTTGGTATTTTACTGCTGAAAATGTACTTACTATATCAATGTTTTTACTTGGCATGTTACCCTTTACATTTTACTCTCCAGTTTTTTGGCTCTTGTTTTAGCTCTGTGGCAAGCTCAATGTTTTATGCATAAAGCATCGTTTTTGGAAAATTGCTTGCTTTCCTGCAAATGCAGACTATCTGTGCACCACTGAATACATTTATTAGCCACTTACTGAATTATTTGCCTGTGGTTTGTTTTATTGTGCCACACACAGATGATTGAGGCATAAACTGAAGCTGTTCTTGTTGTAAACGGACTTGTTTATGTGATTCAGCGGTATGTTCTGCTAATTGTGTTTTGCAGGAATGGGACAAAAAAGCAGAAGAGGCCAAGAGGCAATATGAAAAAGCCATGAAAGAATACAAAGAGAGTGGAGGAGGAGCCGCCACCGCTGCTGCTGTTACTAAGTAAGCTTAATGCTCTTTTTATTATCAGTGTTGAAAACTGTTGAGCCATTTCATATTTTTCTGGAAATGGATGTCAAGGATGTCAATTTCCCTGGGTCATCATTTAAATGAACAATTGATTAATCAATAATATAAAAAATGCAAGAAGTGTCTACTTCAGTGGGTACATTGTCACTGGCATGACAGGATGTGCAAATGCAAGCATCCTTGGCCAAAGGAAATGTTTTACTGTAAATAAAAGTAGCATGATAGTTAAAAAGAAACAATGATTTACAATTTATTGATTATAGCGATAGTTCATCTAAAAATGACTCATGTCGTTCCGTACTCTTAAAATCAATCCCAAATATAAACTAATGTCTTAAGGTATTTTTGATGGAATCTGGGAGCTCTCTGATATTCCATAGACTTAACAAATGTCCTGAAACATTCAAAGGAATCAAGAACATCATCAAAACAGTCCACCTGTCATCAGTGGTCCAATCATAATTGCATGAAGATATGAGAGTACTTTTGTACCCAAATAAAACACATAACGTCTTTATTCAACAAGTTCTTCTATTCAGTGTCAGTTCAGGTCATGCGTTCATCAGAGAACCAAAACAAGTCCCACAAAACCGGATGCGTCCGTGCATTGTTTACAAGCTGAGGAAGACAAATGCTGTAGATAAGAGCCTAGTCTTAGTAAACATGTCTGAAGATTTCCACTGAGAGGATCACTAGCAGCCTTACTTACTCAAACCAGAATATGCAGACGTCTGGAATTTATGTCAGCAGCACATGAAGAGCTGTATTTGTAGCAACAGATTTGACACTTCTGTCATAGAGGTATATACATATACAATGGTTTCTGATCAGAATGTAAGTTATTTCCACATTCAAGGGGTTAAATCAGAGATATTTCAAGCCTTAACGTATTTTATGTAAGATTAATTAAAAGTCAGATCAGTTTGTAAATTGACTTTTAAATTTTGACTTTTTGACACAATGACTTTTGCAATAAATGCAACTCTTCATGTGCTCGATAGACATTATACTGCATGTAGTTCTCAACATATGGTTTTCCTTCAAATTATTATTATTTTTTTACATTTATCCTCATAAAATATGCAGAAACCCTGAACTGGTTTGGAACGGATTTTTTGTTGTTGTTGTTTTTTTGGTGATCTAAACCTTTTATGACTGGTAGTATATTGCGTACAACTGGGCATTTGTGCATCCTTGAGCAATTGAATATTTTAGTTTCTGTTTTTTCTTCCCAAATGTGCGTAGCATATTGTGCATATTAAGAAACATCTGGACAATGTGAAAAGACCAACGTTTACTCATGAATGTCTGTGAGATGCTAATAGCTTTTGGCATTTAGATATTAGCCCACTTCATCAGGCTTAACTCTCCTCACATAATAAAATTGCAATGTTTATTTTTCCGTGTTCATGAGCTAAATGTATCAGTTACGTTAGATGATATGCTAGTCCATTTTAGGTATTTAACAATGACAACATAATATGTTGGCCCTAATATCCTTGCAGTCAGTGCACCAACATTTAGCGCATTTTCGTTTCAGGTGTCCCAAGTTCGATTCTCTGCTTGCTAAACCTCCCCTCCCCAGCTTTGTTCTTGTCCAACTACTATTCTATCACAATTAACCCACCAAAAAATCTTTAAAAAAAAACATTAAATACAATGACATAATGCTTGCTGTCCACAATAGATGTGGTGAAACACAACATAACACAACAACCCTAGACAGTAAGCTCATGCTCTATTCTGTTTCGATTTAAATAATAAAATTGGGAATTACAGAATAAACATTTTTCCCCATTTTATTTAAATTAAGAAAGAACAGCATTTCTGAGCATTATATTGACCCGGTCATTTGTTTTGTGCTTTTAGAGAAAAGAAAAAGAAGGGAGGAAAGGTGGAGGCCAAGAAGAAAAGCGGAGGAGAGGAGAAAAAGAAGGAAGGTGGAAACGACAGCTTTAAGAGTAAAGAGTTTATCTCCAGCGAGGAGAGCTCATCAGAGTCTGACCACGACAGAGGCAGCAAACGCAAGGTGTGTGACTCATGCTTTTTAACAATGGTTCATCGCTTGTGTTCAGATTTGCGTTGTTTAAGGAGTTTAATCTGTCTCAGGCTTCTGATGACGAGGAAGAGGAAGCGGCCTCTACTCCAGCAAGCTCAGAGGAAGAGTCAGGATCTGACTGATGTCCCGCTGAGCCATCAGAGACATTTCCACATCTCAGGTTTCACACATCAATCACTGATGGACCAAGACTTTCCTCCTCCGTGCCGCTGTTACACGTTTTACATTCAGACTGAGAACTTGGAAATAGACTGGTAACGGTTTCCCCACTGCTTTTCGAGAGTGACATCATAATGCTCTCAGAATTATTATTATTTTCAGTTTTAGTAGAGATTTAATTCAGGGAAGTGTGGATAGACCTGCTTGTAGAGGGTTTTGCCTTTTTATTACAACTGTCTTTTTCAGAATTAAAAGACTGCACTTCTTCAGTAATTTTCAGTTGTTTGTTTTGGGGGTTTTTTTGTTTGTTTTTCAGAAAGTTTTTTTGTACTTTAAGCTATTAAATTGTTAATCACTGTTTTGCAATAAACATTCAGTGAGTAATGAAATGCCTGTTTTTCCCTGTGAGTAATCAGTAGTTTAACCATCAGTAAATGTCATGTGATATGAAGCATACTGGTAGGAAATGGCATACAGTATATTCAGATGCCAGACAGTGAAAACACCACATGTGTGTGTAGTACAGCAAGTCATGCCACAAAAATACAGACATAAAGAAAAATACAAGAGCAATGTGGTTAATCTAGAATGAAACAAGAAAATATACTGATCTGCACAGGCATTTAACAAAACAAAAACCTGAAAAAAAATGTATAATAGTTTTGGCGGTCTATAAAACATGCTACTCTTACTGTTGATTTGAATGTAACATTTTTAGTTGTATTGTTGGTTCAAAACAAGTTATCAATCACACTAATCATTTAAATACAAAATAATTGTGTCTTGTAGCTATATGTATGTATGTATGTATGTATGTATGTATGTATGTATGTATGTATGTATGTATGTATGTATGTATGTATGTATGTATGTAGCTTTATTTATTTTTGTGTATTTTAATAGACCCACTAGAACAGGCACAAGGCTGGTAGCAACTTTGTATTCAATAATACTCTATTGTTGTGTTTTTCAAATAAGGTTTATCTCTCAAATTACTCCATAACCTGTGGAAAGGACAAAGTGCAAATCATAATTCTATGGGATAGTACTAAAGGGACAGTTCACCACAAAACAAGATATTCTGAAGAATTTTGGTTTAGAAATTAAGGAGTTTAGAAGCACTTACACTTGAAAAATGACTTTTGCTGCTTGTTCAAACTAAATTAAAATGAGTTGAAAAACAGAATTCTTTTGTCGTATTTATGAGGAAAAAAGTAAAACAAATTTAATGTTTGATCCACATAAACTTATAAAAATGATTAAGTTAACTTAATCGATTTGTGTTTGGACAACATGAAGTATTTCATGTGGAACTCAGTGTAGTAAATAGTGTGGAAATGGAATTTTTTTGGGTGAACTATCCCTAAAGTGCTGCACTATTGTGGTACACAAAATATTTTCCTATAGGGGTTGGCTGGTCTGTTATAACATGTCTTGCCCTATGGTAATTTAACAGCTTCATAAAAAGATGATTTTCTGTGATAATTAGCTGCATGTCACAGATGTGGATTAACCTACAACCTTCTTTGAACTGTCTGCAGGTATGAGGATAGTTACCTTATCTGTTCAAACTGGTTTATCCTGTAATTGGGGGACATTAAACCCCATTATGTTCTTAATGAACCTACTTAAGTTGCTCCCAAGGCATCGTCTCCACACATGCCCTGCTGTCAAATATATAGGATGACTCAACCCATCACCCGTGCTTGTCCAGGTCAAGCAAGATGGTTTTGTTAGCACTGAAAGGCAAGTAAATGAGCCCCATCAGGGGTATAGAGTACCAGTAATGGCTTACAATGAGAGTTTGTGGCTTTTAATACAGCATGAGACCTTCATGGTGAAGATGCTTGGTCTGCTATAAGCAAAAGGGAAGTTGGAAAACTTGGTGTGGGTTTTAATATATTAGACGGGTGGAGTTGTACGTGATGCTCTGATGTAAAGTGAAATTGAATAGCATAAATATCTGTCCCTCTCAGGCAGAGGTTTTATTATTTAAATGAAGATATACAAATAATATATTCATGTTATAAACTGTATAAATGTAAGCATTTAAAATAAAATTCAAAATAATACATTGTGCCCTTTGATATTTTGTCATGGGCAGTGATGGTATTTACAGTGAGTATCTGTACTTTATTTTAGGAACATTTACATAATTCCTAAACAAATTATTGTACTTTTTAAATCCACCACATTTCCTAAATAAAGCAGAGTAAATTTAGTTTGATGGGAGAAATTGTCGTTTGCTCAGAGATGAGATAGTGGTGGTAAGTCTGTGAACAAACTGAATTTTATCCATTAACATGTTAAATTGGTTCAAAAATTGCACTTAACAATTAATTTGTGAATTGGAATGACACCTGTTCACACGTATATGTTACGTCCCTGATGTTAGATGTCTAGGAGTGAGAGTAACGGTGAAAAGTTTTAATGTTGGTTGGGGTGAGTGTGGATCAGTCCCTTGCCTTGATGACAACACCAAATTCAAGTTAAAGAATTTATTAACAAAACAAAATGTACAATGATAAACAAAAAGGAGGAGCAAATGGGAAGCAAAATAAAATCGGCTTTAGGAGGGGGAAAGGCCAAAACAACAAACAAAAGTACACTCTATCTAGTTAGGGAGTAAAACTGTCTAAACTGACAAAGTAAAATTAAATTAACAACAGAAATGTACACTAACTCCCTAACTAAACATAAACAAGAGAAAAAGGGTTTTAGAAATAAAATGGCACCCACCTCCCTACGGCATCCAAACACAAAGTTAAGTTTCACAAGCAGAGTTTAAGCGGTTTCAAATGCTTTTACAACAGATTTCAACTTAAACAAGTTAAGCACAACAGCGACAGTAATCTTTCTCAACACAACCAGGCAGGAGAGAGACCACACTCTGGAAGCAAGCTTCAATGTGGCAGCAGGTGCAATGAATTAACCTCCTCTCCTCCACACCTAGCTGAGAAACAGGTAACAAAAAGAGAGAGGGAGAAAAGAAACCAAACACAACAATACATTCAAAACACCATGGAGTGTAACATATACAACGCACTAATTCAAATGACCCGTTCAGAGGAAGTCTCCAGTAAACAATTCACCGATTCAAATGATCTATTTAGAGTGATGGTGTGTTCCAAACAGGACATTTTTCCTGTTTTGTGCTTCAAAATGCACCACACATTCTCTATTGAAGACAGGTCGGGACTGCAGGCAGGCCAGTCAAGTACCTGTATCCTCTTCCTCCGCAGCCAGGACTTTGTAATATGTGCAGAATGTGGTTTTGCACTGCCTTGTTGAAATATGCATGGGCGTCCCTAGAAAAGAAGGCAGCATATTGTGCTCCAAAATCTCTATGTATTTTTCAGCATTAATGATGAAAACAAACATGACCGCCATATTGAAGTGTCGTTCCATATCGCATTGAAGGATTTTGAGGGGTATAACAGATGGCCGTTTCAGGGACCCATGATCTTTTGCACAGGGAAGTTGTTCGATGTCACAGACTGACAACTGGAGGCTCAGAGTTTGAGTCTTTTTCTATATAATATTAATAAATAGCTATAATTAAAAACAAGGAGTTATATTCATTCATTTTCTTTTCGGCTTAGTCCCTTTATTAATCTGGGGTCGCCACAGTGGAATAAACCACCAACTTATCCAGCATATGTTTTACGCAGCGGATGCCCTTCCAGCTGTAACCCATCACTGGGAAACATCCATACACACTCATTCAAACACATACACTGCGGACAATTTAGCTTACCCAATTCACCTATACCACATGTCTTTGGACTGTGGGGGAAACCGGAGCACCCGGAGGAAACCCACGCAAACACGGGGAGAACATGCACAAGGAGTTATAAAAAATATATATATATCAAAATTAAGTAAAATTATAAATACATACAAACATAAATACATGCACATATACAGTACATGCATGCATAAATAAATAATAAATAAATAAGGTCATCATTCCGAGCCTGCTTTGTGGGTGTCAACTAGCTGATAAAAAGTATGACAAAAACATGTCTCCTTGATAGTCTTGGTAAGATGACTCAGAAGTGTGTTCCAAAAAGCTTATTTTTGACCCCTTTATCCCTTCGAAGCTGTCACTCTGAAGGGGAAACCCTTCGAAGGGAATAGGGACGAGCCCTTCTGAATGGAATGCAGTGTGAGTCTCTAGTAAATGATTTACTGATTCAAATGATTTGTTCAGAGTCTGTCTTCAGTATATGATTCACTGATTCAAATAGTCTGTTCAGAGAGTAAATGATTTACCAATTTTACAAATGAGTTCAGTGTGTGAATGTGGTTTCACATGTTTTTACTTGAATTATCATGGTTTATTAGTATGGTTATCAAAGTATGACATGTTTCGGTCAACTTTCCTGCAAAATGAACATCAGCAAGTAGACCTAGATTTACTTTTATTGCTTAAATAAATTAGGAATCAAGTACTTTTGTACTTTGTACATATTGAAACAGAGGACATTATACTTCTTCTGCAGTAATATTTTATTTTGATATCTGTACTTTTACTCAAGTTTTGTGTACTTCATCCACTGCAAATCTCCTGTGATTTTGCACATCCTATGTGACTATTGCACATGTGCAGATTGCAATATCAATGCTGAAATGATATATTGATATATTATAAGCACATGATGGTTCCTCCTGGGGAGGCAGAGTTTCCTACTCCTTTTTTACACATCTGTGCCATTTTTCTCAGAAACCCTGCACTTTCATGTTCTCCTTTCATGTAACTTTGTCGTGTTTGGTGTCATTTGACAGTTGTTGTTTTTTTTACCTCAAAGTATATAATGGTGAACTAAATAGAGACATTGATGGATTCTAATTTACAATCTATTAGATATGCCTTGAGGAGGATATGTTAAGATACTTCACCTCTGGACCTCCTCACCTAGCCTCATATAATAAGAAAAGCAGTTACTGTGTCTTTTCTGCATAGCAGTGTTGTTACAGCTAAATTGGAAAATACTAAAACTAATTAGAAAATATTGGCATGCAAAATCCATCAATCCCTTGTCATATGGAGAGTTTGTGAAATGTTGCGTTTTTTAATCATTTACATCATACATCCTGAGATATGAGCAGTTATCATCAGATTATCAGGCTGGAATGAGAGGAAAATGTGATCAACATAGCGGTGATATGAAAGTCTTTCTGAATAATAGATCCTAGTGGCATCAAGTTAATTGTTATTAAACTGCATTTTTGCATTTGATCTCGATTGTCACTTTCTGCATGTTTTTCCAGTATTTGTTTAAATTGCAAATTGTGCACACCTGCTGCCTGTTCTCTTTTTTCAGCAAATTTACAGCCCTGAGTTTCAATTCCGTATAGTAATGTTTAAGTTCATGTTTTTCAATTAATTTTAACCACTTGATTGTCTGCAAAAGCGTGATATTCAGATCAAAGGTTTGGATAAACGCACATCCAGTAGTAATTGTAGGCTACCATATTTACACTGCATTTTGTTAAGCATTTTAAATCTGAAAATGTTACAGCCTTCTACAAAAAAAATACTAATCAAAAGGGACGTAATGAATTAGTGTTTTTAAACCATACTATAGTAAAATACTTGTTAATGTTATTAATGTTATTCAAAACTAGTAATATAGTGAAGTGAAGTGAAGTGAAGTGAAGTGAAGTGTGGCCAAGTATGGTGTCCCATACTTGGAATTTGTGCTCTGCATTTAACCCATCCAAGTGCACACACACAGTTAGTGAACACACACATACCGTGAACACACACCCGGAGCAGTGGGCAGCCATGCTGCGGCGCCCGGGGAGCAGTTGGGGGGAACGGTGCCTTGCTCAAGGGACTCACCTCAGTCGTGGTATTGAGGGTGGTGGAGAGTGCTGGTCATTCACTCCCCCCACCCCCAATTCCCGCTGGTACCGAGTATCGAACCAGCAACCTTCGGATCACGAGTCCAACACTCTAACCACCAGGCCACGACTTCTAAGCAATAGCAATACTTCTAAGCAAATAACTAAGCAATATATCTACAACTATATGACATTATACTACAATATACCACAGTTTACTGTAGTAAAAACTAAAGTATAATACAGTATTTATTACACTGTCAGTTGGCTATTTTTTAATACTACAGTATGCTGCAGCATTAACAAAGTGTTGTAAATACTATAATATACAGAGTAGTGTAGCAATACACTTAGTATGGTTCAAAAACACAGTATAGCCTAGTATTTACTATAAATTACAATTTTTCTTTTTTTAACATGGGTTTTGTCTTTGTAATGCATTCCATAATGCAATCTTATCCTCTTTTTTGTTCATCTATCTTGCCAATTAGGCTGCTCGATATCAGTAAAAAAAAATCTAAAGATGATGCCTGTCAATTAAAATATACCAGTTAAGTTAAAAAAGAACTAAAATTATTATGTTTGCTATCACACTGCATATTTACATAACCCATATTTACTGATAAATGCCTACTAGGACATTTCTGGAGTCGTTTTCAATCTGCGTACAAGCGAAGATCACATTTCCTCATCATTAAAGTGAGCCCATTATCTTTGTGGTCAATTACGACGTCACGCCATCTCCAATTGGAAAGCTTTCAGAGAAGTGTCTTTGAGTGGACACAACTTCCCATAAATTACACACGCCAGAGTCAACAACACAGCTAATCCTAAAAACAGGACATAAAAGGATGAATGTTTATTTAGCAAGAAAGTTGAATTACCAAAACTTGTCTGACTCTGATAACCACACTGATAAATCAAATGAAAACATGTGAAACCACATACACGCTGAAATAACCATCAGATATTAGGCCTACTCTTACTTTTATTGCTTAATTAAACTAAGAATCAAGTACTTTTGTACTTTGTACTTAAGTTATATTAAAACAGAGGACTTGATACTTCTACTGGGGTAATATTTTTATTTGGATATCTGTACTTTTACTCAAGTGTCGGTTTTACTTCATCCACTGCAAATCTCGTGACTTTGCACATCCTGCGATGTGACTATTGTGGATGTGCAGATTGCAATATCAATGCTGAAATGATATATTGATATATATATATATATATATATATATATATATATATATATATTATAAGTTCCTCCTGGGGAAGCAGAGTTTCGTACACCTTTAATAGACATCTGTGATATTATCTGTGATACTGATGAATGTTTATTTAGCAAGAAAGTTGAATTACCAAAACTTGTCTGACTCTGATAACCACACTGATAAATCAAGTAAAAACATGTGAAACCACATTAACATGCTGAACACCTTTCAGATCAGTTTGTAAAATCAGGAAATCATTTTCTAGAAACTCACTTTGAACAAATTATTTGATTCTGTGAATCATTTACTGGAGACTCACTCTGAACAGATCATTTGAGTCAGTGAATCATTTACTGGAGACTCACTCTAAACAGATCATTTGAATCAGTGAATCATTTACTAGAGACTAATTCTGGGTTCCATTCGGAAGGGCTCATCCTTATGCCCTAATCCCTGTGGAGAGTGCCTCTGAAGGGATTAGAGCACAGGGATAAGTCCTTCAGAATTTAGTTCAGTGTGTGACACCAAACAACTTCCCTTCTTAAATGATGATGGCTCAAAGTGTCCATCAGTTGTATTTTTCAAAATCCTTCATTCCAAAGAGCCCTTCGAAGTGGTCAGTTTTGAGCACTTCGGTTTGGAATGACACTTCAATATGGCGGTCATTTTTTTTACTCCAAGTCCCCTTTGGAGGGTAATATGTCCCATTTGGATCGTACCCTCACTCTGAATGGATCGTTTGAATCAATGAATCTTTTAGTGGAGACTTAAGCTGAACATATCATTTGAATCAGTGAATCATTTACTGGAGATTCAATCTGAACAGATCTCTTGAATCAGTGTGTCGTTACCTATTCACAAATTAATTGTTAACTGCAATTTGCTAACTGATTTCTACCCAAAATAACTTTACTCAGATTCATTCAGGAAATATGTAAAAAACAATTAATTGGTTTAGGAATGTAGTGAAGTAAAAGTTTCCTAAAATAAAATACGCTTACAGATTCATAAAATATGTATGTAGTGAAATAAAAATACTTAGTCACTATCAACCATTGCAGAATTTCGCAGTCATAAAGTTTAACCATTATGGAATGAAATTTAGCATGTGTTTTTAATGCCTGTGTGTTGTGATCGCCAGCCATGTAGCCCTGGTGGACCGCTGGAGAACACTCATTCACCCGGACTACAAATCCCATCAAGCCCTGCAGTCACACTCCAGCTTCAGTTCACCTCATGATTACACACACAGCTGAAGTCCATCACCACTGATTACATAGACACCCCATCATTACACTGTGACTCTGTGAGCAAATCAGTTTAAAGTATTTAGGCACAAGAAATTGTACCATTTGTAACTTTAATAAAGATTATTTAAATTTAATAAAGATTTTTATTGAATTATTTATACAATGAAGACAAAGCAGTATTATTTTACAGTTGATTCTTCCATTTCTGTACCTGAATACTGGTAGACTGCCCAGAAAACCACAAAGCACTTTTCATTTCACTTTCATCTTTGCTCTGTTGTATTACGTTATTTGTGCTTCTAATTTGTGCATTATATGTTATACATGATTTACTTAATTACAAAATCATCCCAATCTGTCTAAATGAATGAATTCTTTCCAAATAGAACTAAACAAATCATCTGGTGAAATTGTATTTATATCGCACAAAAACAAAATGCCAGATTCGTCTAATATTGTGAAGCCGTACAATAGTTTTTCCGGTCCAATAGAAGAGATCACACAAATTCCACAAAAAATGACCCACGCTTACATTTACAAAAACTAAATGGAATAAAGACTCTTCTTTATTTGCATTTCTGTGACTGAAACGTTAAATTTCACAATAGTCTGGTGCTTAATAAGATACTTGCATTGAAAGGAAACAAATACAACCACAAACAAGAACATGATTGACTGAATGAACAGTTATGTCAAAACACGTGATGAGTTTGGAGTTTTTAAAAATGTACCACATCTAAACAAAAATGACACACGTTGTAGTTATTTGCATAAAAGACAGTATGAAAAGAACAATTATGCATATTGTTACTTCTGTACTACTGGTCAAAATGCTAGGAATATGTATGTGTGTGTACAAAAAACACAAATCAACTGCTATAATTAGTAGTAGTGTGTTTATAATTATTAAAGATTTGTAAAATATATATGGATTAAAAGAGAGAGAGAGTTAGAAATAAAATAAATCTGAGAGAGATGATCAAGCGAGCAGGCTATTAAGGAAATGGACAGTGAAGGACTCTAGGGGATTGATAGAGAGGAGAGGCTTGACCATGAAAAGGGGAGGGAAAATGTGGACAATGTTTTTTTTTTTTTCAATCTGTCAAGTAAAATAAGATCCCTCACTACAGATGCCCAGTAGTGAGGAGTGTGTTGGTTTGTCAAGCAACAGATCTCAAGATTTTCTTCAGTTTACACTTGTTAGCGTTAAGCTACACGTACTTCTACTATGGCTCCCAGAGTGCTGGGCTTCATCAAAGGTTTCTTCGTCTATGAAACCGCCAAGTCTGTAGTTGTGAAGAGCTGGTCTGTTGGAATAATCAACCGGGTCGTTCAGCTGTTAATTATTTTGTATTTCATCTGGTAAGCTTTGACTATATCTTCTTCTCACTAGTTTTATTTTCAACTCATTTAGTGCAATTAAGGGTTTGTACTTAAATGTACAGTTAAAGTCATTATGTTTAACAGAGCAAGGGATTTTTCACATATTTTTTCTTCCGGAAAAAGTTATTTTGGCTAGAATAAAAGCAGTTTAAAAACCATTTTAAGGTCAATATCATTTGAGTAATATTACACTTAAGTAATATTTTTTTTTCTGATTGGCTACAGAACAAACTACTTTCATACAATGACTTGCCTAATTACACTAACTTGTCTAGTTAACCTAATTAACTTCATTTAACTCTTTAAATGTCACTTTAAGCTGAATACTGGTATCTTGAAAAACATCTAGTAATATATTTCGTACTGTCATCATCGAAAAGTTGTTAGAATTTAATTATTAGAACTTATGTTTAGAAATGTGTTGAAAAAACGTAATGTTTTATGGAGACTTGTACACTTAACCAACTTAAGTCCATCTACATTTTTTTCAGTATTGTTTTTATCTTGTTATATATACACAGTTGAATTCAAATATATTATCTGTCCTGTGAATTGTTTTCTGTGAAGACTGAGAAAATCTTATTTGTTTTAGTTTGGCTTAAATGAGGACACTCTAAAAAAAATTTTTAAACAATTTTAAGATCAAAATGATTAGCCCCATTCTGAAATTGTTTTTTTCCAAAATTCTTTTTGATTGACTACAGAACAAGCCACTGTTGTCCAATGACTTGCCTAATTATTCTAACTTGCATAGTAAACATAATAACCTTATGTTTTTAAATTGCACTTTAAGCTGAATACTAATATCATGCAAAATAACTAAAATATTATGTACTGTCATCGTGGCAAAGACGAAAGAAAATAATTTGCAGAAATTAGTTATTAACTGTCTAATAATTAGTTATTATTGAGTTATTAAATTCTCAGTCAAACAGCACATATTTATTATTATTAATTACTTTTTAAATAATTATAATTTCAGTTTTTTTGTACTACTACTACTACTACTACTATTTACTGTGTTTGCTATGTTTTTTTTATATATATGTATGTTCTTTTTAATGTAAACTTTATAAATGCTTTGGCAATACATTTGTGTAAACGTAACATTTGTCATGCCAATAAAGCAATTATTGAATTTAATTTAATTGAATTCAAGAGAGAGAGAGAGAGAGAGAGAGAGAGAGAGAGAGAGAGAGAGAGATTGCTTATGGGGAAATGACTAGGAATAATAAATGAACATAACGAGCTGTTTTTTTTTTATAGCTAAGGATTAATAGAAGTGAATAAGACTGGAAATCTCCAGTCAATAAGATTTCAATGGCTGTTAAGGCTCTTACATGAAAGAAAAAGGTTAATACAATTATTAGAACAAAGAATGTGTTCAATCACCTTGTTGCCATGTGTATATTTGTGTTTTCAGTTGGGTGTTTATGCATGAAAAAGCGCATCAGCTCCGCGACACAGGAATTGAGTCTGCGGTCATGACTAAAGTGAAGGGTTTGGGTAACTTCAACAAACGTGTGATGGACGTAGCAGACTATGTCATTCCATCACAAGTAAGCAAATGCATATTTTAATAGTGAAATATAAAATGGCTCATAATTATGTTTAGGGTCCCTGCTCTCTGCAAAATCTGAGATGAACGTTTCTGCACATTTTTCAGGGAGCCTCATCGTTCTCTATCATCACCAACATGGTCGTCACAGCCAATCAGACGCAAGGATACTGTCCTGAGGTGAATCTCAAACCTCACAAAACTTTCTAGACTTTAAATGCACTTTAACACAAACTCTTTCTCTGCATATCTTTCTTTGTCAGATTGAAAAGAAGTATAGTTGCATTTCTGATGCTGATTGTGAGAAAGAAATTGGCTCAAATATTGGGAATGGTGGGTTCATTTTTTCCCCCTAAGGCAAACATGACTAGCGGATTTCATTATACATGAACTCTAAAGCAGAGGTGTATTAATACTTTTGCTTCTCGTGCATCTTTGCCTTTTACAGGTATAATAACAGGCAAATGCTTGAACGATAATGGAACAAGTAATGATACATGGCGTTGTGAAATTCAAGGCTGGTGCCCAGCAGAAAACGACTCCATTTCTGGGTAAGAAATGCATGCTTTTGGATATATAGTTAATAATAATAATTTTGCTCACAATTAAGAGTTCTCATGCTAGATTTTTTAATCATCCACTCACCCACAGAGAGCCGATGTATGAGGTGGAGAACTTCACCATATTCATCAAGAACAGCATTCGCTTCCCTCTGTTTGGTGTCGCTCGGTGAGTTTCTGACTTTTGCACAAGGATTTTTCATATTAAAAATAATTCTGAATGTAATCAATAATTTCCTATATTACTACAATGTCTAGTAATAATTTCCATTAATTCAATGCATGAATTTACCAGAATTTATTATGTAAAATATAATGTGAGAAAAAAAATGTTTGTAAAAAGTGATGTCGAAATAAAAACAAATTTGACTATTATTGTATTCAATATTCAAGTATTTTATTTACCTAACTGTTTTAATGAAATTGGATAAACTAAATTGGCTGTAGTGTATGAGTGTGTATGAATGCAAGAGTGCATGGATGTTTCCCAGTACTGGGTTGTGGCTGGAAGGGCACTGCTGTGGCGACCCCTGATAAATAAGGGGCTAAGCAGAAGGAAAATGAATGAATGAATGTCATTAACCCAAATTGTTCATCAGTTGGGGGCGACACGGTGGCTCAGTGGTTAGCACTGTCACCTCACAGCAAGAAGGCTGCTGGTTCGAGTCCCGGCTGGGTCAGTTGGTGTTTCTGTTTGGAGTTTGCATGTTCTTCCCATGTTTCCTCCGGGTGTTCCGGTTTCCTCCACATTCCAAAGACATGCAGTATAGGTGAATTGAATAAACTAAATTGGCTGTAGCATATGCATGTAAATGAAAGTGTATGGATGTTTCCCAGTACTGGGTTGCAGCTGGAAGAGCATCTGCTGTGTAAAACATATGCTGGATAAGTTGGCGATTCATTCCACTGTGGCGACCTCTGATGAATAAAGGGACTAAGCCAAAGAAAAATGAATGAATGAATTAAGGAATGAATGTTCATCAGTTGGCAGCCCTAAATTGAATTATTATACTCCCATTTTACAACAAAACTTTTTTAGGTAACAGTTTATTTGAAGGTGTCCTTGTTACAAATGTTCCATGTAATTACCATGGAAATGACAATTAATAATGCATAATTACATGTAACTAACCCGCATTCTAACTCTAGCCACACAGTAAGTACATGTCGTTAATTAATTTTACTCAGTAGCTACATTAATAGTTAGACTGTAATAAGGACACCTTAAAATAAAGTGTAACTGAAACATTAAACAGATAAAATATGAACAATGTGCCAGTTGCTGATGTCCTGTTTCTCTCTTAATTTCACAGGGGTAATTTCCCTTCAAGCTTAAACAAGTCTGACATTAAGACCTGTAACTATGACCCAGTGCACCATCCGTTGTGTCCCATCTTTAAAGTGGGAGATATCCTGAAACACCTCAACCAAAGTCTGAAAAATATTTCAAAGATTGTAAGTCCATTCAGCTTTGCCTCTACTTCAATTTCTTTTCAATTTCTCAAAGAGATCCATTTCATCATATTCATCTTATAAACGATCCATTAGATCTCTCAGATGACTGCTGTTGGATTGTTAGAGCAAGCCTTAATGCATTTTGTCTTGATTGGCCTGGTGTTAATCGATTTTTTAAATATAAATAAAAATAAAATAGTGTAATGAAAGGCTGCAATTAAGTCAATATGCCACCCATTTATTTTATTAAAAAGTCATTCATCAAAACGAGTAATATTATTAAATATATTGTTACAATTCAAAATAGTTTTTATTGAAATATATTTTAAATAATATTTATTTTGTGATGACAGCTGAATTTTTCCCCAGTCTTCAATGTCACAGTGAATCGTTCTAATGTGCTAATTAAAGGCTCAAAAACATTTTTATTATAATAAATGCTGCTTTACTATTTATGTACTTTTGTGTGTGGAAAACTTGATATATTACTATTCAAAATAGTATCATTTAAAAAATGTATGGAGAAAAGTTTTTTTTACAATACATCAGGTTTTTACATTAAACTTATCAAACATGACAGTAAAAACAATCACAGTTTACACAAAAAATCAAGCAGAAAAACTATTTTAACATTGAGAATAATAAAACATTATTAATAGTAAAGCACTCGTAATTTATCATAATCAAACAGCAAATCATGTTCAAATGATTTCTGAATGATCATCTGAAACGGAAACCTGGAGTAAAAATCCTGAAAGCTTTAAATTACATTTCAATATACTGACAGAGATTCGTTTGAAATTAAAACCATTTTAACGCTTCCTAATATCTAGTGTATTTTGGGACATATAGCCTACACATTAAACATGCCACATGCAGAAGGTAACAAATTACCAACAGAGACCCAGAGGGACTAATACAGCTTCCATTAAAACCATACAATTCCCATTACAACCATTAAACCATTTAAAATATTACCAATTCTGTGAGGGTTTCCATTGCTTTTGCAGCAAGTAAATAATTAATTTAAGTCGATGTTTCAAACGTCAATATTTTATGTTTGGCTTAGAAAAATGTTTGGGAACGCTTGATATGCCTCATTCTCAACTACAAAGAAATAGAGAAGGGCTCTCGATCCCCCTCTGGAGGAGAAAAGAAGGATAACGAGAGAAAACTAAATTAAAGAGAATTATTAAAGAAAAAATCAAACATTAAATCCATAATAAAACGTTCGAGGTGATTGTACCAGGAAAAGCAAAAGCTTACAGCACCTAGTATTCCCAGGCGGTCTCCCATCCAAGTACTAACCAGGCCCTACCCTGTTAGCCTCCGAGATCGGGCGCGTTCACGATGGTGTGGCAGTAAGCAGACTCTGAGGTGAAAAGAGAGCTATTTAAAGAAGCCACATTGACAACAGTCCTACTAGATACTAACCAAAAAATGCAGTTATAAAAGAAATGTCCTTCATTATTATTTGTTATTAATCATTATTATAAACATTTACAATTTCTTTCAAGAAATGTTCGTGCATTACACCGTTTTGCCATAATGCTGAGAGAACGCTGACTTATATATATTTAACTTATATATATATATATAACTTATATATATATATATATATATATATATATATATATATAAACGTTCTCTTACATGCATTATATTTAACCTTAGATGTTGTTTGTGGTTGTTTAAGACGTTACGTTTTCATGTTAACAAAGTTGTGGAACTGGACTTGACATAGAAGCACTAAAATTATGTATCAGTTGGTATTTGAGTCATTAATAAAGTGGGATCTTCTGAGTTCACTTATTTTGTTCCTCCAGATTAATTTGTTTCAGTGGTCCATATAGTTTAGTAACTTTTAACATGACCCTAACATTACTCTGGAAAAAAAACTGAGTTTTGGGGTTATTATTATTAAAGTCTGCTAAAAGTCATTTATTTTTATATTTATATTAAAAAATTTTATATTTAAATTTTTTTTTTTTTAGATGTTTGACAGTTGGTGGTTTGAGGAGATGATGTATGATAATAATGATGAGATAATGACAAATATATATATATTTTTTAATATTCTTAAATTTGCTGATTGTTTACTTATTATTGTATTTGATAACATTTGACAGTTAGTTGTGTAAAGTGACAGTGATTTGTTGTTGTTTGTTTCAGGGAGGAGAGATTGGAATTAACATCAACTGGAAGTGTAATCTGGACTATGATGTGGAGAACTGCAATCCCAAGTACTTCTTCACACGCTTGGATGCTGCTTTTGAACACAGCAGTGCCTCTAAAGGATATAACTTCAGGTAGCAAATATATATTTACTCATATACTCATGCATCATCCCATGCTTTCTTTGACTCCATTTTGTCTGTTCCAGGTTTGCTAAATACTATCAGTCAGAAGATGGGACTGAGTATCGAACGCTTCATAAAGCTTTTGCCATCCGCTTTGAAATAATCGTGTCTGGCAATGTGGGTATAGTTCTGTATATTATAAAATTATAAAGTCGCAATGTAAGTAATTCAATTATCAGTAGCTGGGTTTCCATCACCCTGTGTTAATGCGCATTTTGAAGTATCGAATGAGAAACAAGTGACGGAAATGCCAAATTTTAAATAAAAATCCCTTCATTTGCCAAATGAAAAATTGGACTCGCTTGAGGTGGTTATGGACTTGTAACCCTAACCCTGAATGTTAATGCAAATATAATGGAGATGGAAACACATTTGCCAAATAAACTGCAACATGACATATGCAAACATTACACCCACGTGACCAATCCGCTGTCTCCATAAACCCTTTCGACATTTTCGGGTTACTCACAAGCAGAAGACATCATAGATAGGTAAACTAGAAAGCAGTGACTGGGAGAGTACTACAGATATATCTGTTTTGTGGTAAATAAATTACAGTTTGCTCAAAAAAAGTTCATGATAGTGTTTTCACAACTTTCATAAAAAGGGAAAAAATTGTGTGAGACTGATAATGGCAGCCAGAAGAGAGAAAAAAAAAAACGAATTCACTGTCCTATCCATAGATGCTGCATTAGAAACACATGCAAAAATCATATGATAAAAAGTATAGCTTTATACATGTAAAGTTACATAGTTTAAAATAAAATCTTAATATTAAAAACTCAAGGACTTAAGATGCTGATCATTGTTGAAATGCGTCATCACTGTCTTGTGAAAAGTGTTATGCTTTCCTGGTTTACTGTTTGTTACAAGGTTACCAATATTACAGTCAGCCACTAAAAAAACTTGATGGAAATGCACCAATTTCTCATTTTTTATTTGTGATTTTTTTGAGAACTTTGAAAAGATTTGCTTCATGTTAGGATGGAAGCCCAGCTGATATTTTTGTCACATCAACAAATAAATTTAATAATAATTTATTAAATATATATTTTTAAGTAAGTTAATCTTTCAGCTGTTTTAAGCTGTTTTAAAGGGGACCTGTTATGCTAAAATCACTTTTATAAGGGGTTTAAACACAGGTGTGTGTAATCAGTGTGTGAATATAGCGAGCCTCTAATGGTAAAAATGAATTAATTATACTTTTTTATAATTACACTTCATATAAACGGTCTGCAGAAACACTTTGATTGATATTCTCCCTTTGTACATGTCATCAGAGGTGGAAAACTCTGCCCACAAGTGAGATCTCTCCCTCATTAGCATAGGATGTTAGTCTTGTTTTTGAATGTGCCACTATGCTGGTGCACAGGCGTTTGTAGCTCTCATTTGAATTCAAAGTGACAGTCACCAAAATGGCACAATTAGAATCAAAGCCTAAAAGGGGCAGTTTTTAAAAAGTTAATTCAAAAATAATATGTGGGGTATTTTGAGCTGAAACTTCACATACACACTCTAGGGACATCAGAGGCTTATTTTACATCTTGTAAAAAGGGGCATAAGTAAATGTAATGTAGGTTAAAATTACTTGTACACTTAATTTAGAAAAAAAAACTGTATTTTTTTTAAAAGTGCATTCATGTGACACATATGAGTTTGTGTAACTCTGCGTATCTATGTGCAGGCAGGCAAGTTTAACCTGGTGCCATTTCTGATTAATTTGGTCGCAGCGTTTACTTCAGTGGGATTGGTAAGATCATTAACACACATTAATATTGGGGGGGAAAATGCATACAGATTCAAAATATCTGACTGATGTTTGTTTTTGCAGGCTACAGTATTCTGTGACATCATCCTTCTGAACTTTCATAAAGGAGCGGATGAGTACAAAGCAAAGAAATTTGAAGAGGTATGGAAATGCTTATCAGATTTAAGTTGACTGATTTAAAGTGTGAGTAGCGATTTCTTAGCTTTCTGTCCCCTTTTTCAGGTATCAGGCATTGTGTCTGAGTCTGGGACCAACAGACTCTACAAGGGCAGTCAGGTGTCGATCAAAGCACTGGAGAAAAGCTCTAACGACTCAGGGACTTTTTCTATTGGACGTCAGGAGTGAGTTACATGCTCTGTCGGACCAATGAGACTTTCAAACAATATTACTGCTTATTTCTGTATTTTTATGCACTTGCAATTTCTTAATGTGAAAGTTTCAAATGTTTTATTCTGTTTTTAAGTTTGTAAAACATTTGAGCTGGATTCGTTAATAAATAATGACATCATATAGGTAATTCCAAACAAGAAAACACACATACAGTATGCAGATATTTACACTATTAAGTCAAAAAGATTAAAAAAAAATCACTATACAAATAATACAAATGTAACTGAAGTTTTATTTTCTGATGACATTCAGGGTAACACTTTACGACAGTCCTTTTTACATATACTTACTTAGTAATAACAATAACTATGTATAATTACAAGAAAATAGAAACAATCCCTCATCAGTAAATCCATGTCATTCATAAATATTACTGGGTAATAATTATGTTATTACACTAAAAATGTAATTACACAATTAAAAGAAGTGTAAACAAATTCATATATGGGTCAAAGATGAGATGTCCTATTTTGGTGTCTGTGTCAAATTTAAAAAGCATATTAAAATGCCTACTTTAACGTTTCAAATAATTTTGTGGAAATAAAATATGGGCGATATGATGTTTTGTCATCTTCAGTGTAACATTTAGCCTATTCATGTAAAAATAAAAACAACATATCTATTGTGACATGAACCTATTAAAATAAATTAGACATTAAGTGACCATTCAAAATTTTATTTTGAATGATTAGAAATATCTTGCTGATAAATGGGTGAAATCTAGTGGTTTGAAAGAGAGTGGCTGTAAGTTAAAAAGTAAAAAAAAAAAAAAATTAGTCACACAACTGTGATCTTTAAATAAAGTCTCTTAATATTTCATCAAATGATTTTTGTCCTTAATATGCCTGACAGGATTTGTTGGTTTATTGTTACCATGACTTACATGTTTGTGGGTGTTTTCTGTAAATCATGGTAAAAGTGTATGATAGTCTTTTTGTTTTTCACGTAAAAACTAAAACAATAAATAAAACAGGCCACATTTTAATGTAATGACAATGAAAACTGTATAATGTTGATGCTTGAAACCCCCCTTTGGTCTTTTCAACAGACCTTTTACTGATAGTCTACATCTACAACAATTAAGCAGCAGTAAATCACATAACATAACATAAACAAAAACAGTAATTATTTCAATAAGTACCATAATCCTTCAGTGTGTAAAATAAGCAAAGAAATAAAATATATTTATTATTTTCAGAAGTTAAAAGTGCATTTAGTATTCATGGTTAATTTGTGTGTTTAGTGTGACTTAGCTCAGCTGGGTATTCGTTTAAGTATAAAACAATGGGAATTGAAATTGTATGTAATTTTAAAATCATGAATCACATAAATATGAATATGTGACATTAATTCTACTGTCCTTTTAAATGTTTTATATAAACAAATTAATTTAATGGTGTATCAGTGTGTAATTGGCATATCACAATCTCATTAAATGTTTGTTTTTTGCAGAATATGATGATTGTGTATTATTTGTGGCCTGTGGGAGGTGTGTTTGTACAGTCTGTGTTGATGTGAGCTGCAGAAGTGAAAGCACCGACTCAAATGCAGAGCGAGTTAAAATTTGTACTTTGCACTTTTGCCTCTTAAAGACGCAATCCACTTCGGTAAAGACCTCCGAGGAGAACGTTCCTGCAGCCAATCATTATCATCCTCTTTTTCAACCTCTTCTTCTTCTTCTTCCTCCTCCTCCTCTTCTTCGTCATCATCTTCATCATCCTCATCTTCATTGTATTCTGGCAAGTAACTGGCGGTTATGACGATCACCTCCTCAGCAAATCGAACTCGTCGAGTAACTTCCATCCTCCTCTGGGAGAGTAAAATGACATGAGCAACAACGACATGATGTCTGGTAATTGTAATGGACATTAATATGATTACAGTTGATTTCTAAAATTGATAGAATATGTTTATAATATATTAGAAATGACCAGCTTACTGAGATTTTGCTTTACTACATATATCAGACTTAGTTCTTCCCAAAATCACTGTTTTACTCACCCTTATATCATTACAAACTCATAAGAAAATGAAAATGTCCATTGAAAGTCTCATAAAAAAGATGAACTGACATATAAATATTGATCAGGGAACATAAAGAGAAGCGCAAAGAAAGAACCTCATTGGTTCTTGTGCATCAAACAACACACTCTTAAAAATATTTTTTCCAAAAAGGAACACAGAGGGAATATAAAACCCATATTTGGTTCCCCAAAAGAACCTTTTTTTCATAGAGTAAAGAATATTTTAATAATCTAAGAAAACTTCCTATAAATAATATTTTGTTGAATGAAAGGTTCGTTGTGGAACCATCAATGCCAAAAATATATATAAATATAATAACCTATAATTGTTCACTGATCAATGTTTATATGTGAATAAAAAATTTAATCTTATTCAGAAGATTTGGATTAAATGGCTTGATTTATATAGATTTTAAAAAAATATGTTTTACTTTTTTTATGAACTATTTGAAGATTTGAAGTGTCAGATTTGGTAGAATAGAATATATCAATATAATAAACTATAAAATATATAAATATAATAACCTATAACTGTTCACTGATCAGGGACTCACGGTGGCGCAGTGGGTAGCACGTTCACCTCACAGCAAGAAGGTCGCTGGTTCGAGCCTCGGCTGGGTCAGTTGGCATTTCTGTGTGGAGTTTGCATGTTCTCCCTGTGTTGGCGTGGGTTTCCTCCGGGTGCTCCGGTTTCCCCCACAGTCCAAAGACATGTGCTATAGGTGAATTGGGTAAGCTAAATTGTCTGTAGTGTATGAGTGTGAATGAGTGAGTATGGGTGTTTCCCAGTGATGGGTTGCAGCTGGAAGGGCATCCGCTGCGTAAAACATATGCTGGATAAGTTGGCGGTTCATTCCGCTGTGGCGACCCCAGATTAATAAAGGGACTAAGCCGAAAAGAAAATGAATGAATGAATGAATGTTCACTGATCAATGTTTATATGTGAATAAAAATTACATTTTATTTAGAAGATTTGGATTAAATGGCTTGATTCATATAGATTTTTTAAAAATATGTTAAACTGTTTTTTAATGAACTTTTTGAAGTGTCAGATTTGGTTAAATAGACATTTAATGGAGAGGCATTCCTCAGATTTAATTAAAACATCTTAAATTGTGAATCTCTTATGAGTTTAGAAGGAGGTGAATATAAATAAATGGTGACACAATTTAGAATTCTGGGATAAACTAAACCTTTTACAATAAGTGACAATTGACCCAAAAATGAAGATTTAATCTCATTTATTATTTTCATGTCACTCCAAATTTGTAAGTAAACAAGGGCCAAGAAAAGAAATGCCAAAAAACAAACACCTTAAATCCATAAATATATCTTAAAAGTGGTCCATAAGACTCTAAAATGTACTCTTAATTGCAGCTTTTCCTGCATTCACGAAAGAACAGCGATATACTTCCTTTAAATCAGATCTTTTCAATGAGTGAATTGATCAAGTTCACAATCCATCCAGAGTGATTACACTAACATTAGACTAATACATTTTCAGTGAATAACGTATATTTTGTATATTAGTGTAATATATTGTGGTGTATTTGTCATTTAAAGCTTTCTTTATATTTCTGAATATTTAGAATATAGTGATCACAGGTCCAAATTCCCTTTAAATTTCTAAATTGCTATTAAAGCTGTCTAAAAGAAGTGCTTAGCAATACATATTACTAATCAAAAGCTACGTTTTGATATATATAAATGGTAGAAAATGAACAAAATGTCTTCATGGAACGTGATCTTTACATAATATAATAAGTGATTTTTGATATAAAAAAACTTGATCTTTTTGACCTGTACAATGTATTTATGGCTATTCCTACAAATATATCTGTGCAACTTAAGACTGGTTGTGTGGTCCAGGGTCACAATTACTAACAAAAAATTTTCTTGATAATAAAAAAAACGTAATTTACACTATAATTAAAGGTTATGACAAGATTAATGTATGAAATATGATGAAAAAATGTAAATATTAACTCAGATCAAACTTTATGTGAAATCAAAATAGTTTTACTTTCTCTTTTGATCAATCCATTAATGCTTGCAGAATGAAACTTGTATTTTCTTATTGAAATAAGTAAAACATCTGAATGGTAGTATATAGAGATGAAGTCAGAATTATAGCCTTCCTGTGAATTTTTTAAATACTTCCTATTTTTATAAGTTATTTCAACACATTTTTAAACTTAATAGTTGTAAAATGTCAACACGTGTTTAAACAATAGTTTTATTAAGTAACTTCTAATAACTAATTTATTTTGTCTCCACCTTGGTGACAGTACATAATATTTTACTAGTTATTTATTTTACTAGTAATACTAGCAAGATACTAGTATTCAGTTTAAAGTGCAATTTAAGGGCTTAACTAAGTTAATAAGGCTAACTAGGAAAATTTTAGGAAACGATTCTTTATTCTGTAGCCAACTGAAAAAAATATTCCTTAAAGGGGCCAATAATATGGACCTTAAAACATTGAAGAAAAAAAGAAAAAGAAATTGCTTTTATTCTAGCCAAACTAAGAGGGAAAAAAAAGATTTTCTCCAAAATAAAAAAATTACTTGCTCTGTTCAACAGCACTTGGGAAATAAAGAATAATTCAAAAATAATAAAATTTTTCACAAGAGGGCTACAAATGTACTATATGCTTCCTGAAACACTGAGGATGTCATTCATGGCAGTTCCTGATGTTACTGTATCTGTCGACGAAAGAATTTTTAAAGTGACTGGCATTGTTGAAGCCATGGTCACATGACATAGTAAAAACAGCCTCACCCAACAATCAATACAATAATTGCACTAAAACTACAACCATCTCCACACAACAACACATGTGTGTCTGTAGTGACAAACGTCATGTTCACACCCAAAACAAAGGTGCAGTCATTAATCTGAGCAGAAACAAACCTATCAAAGTGAGTCGATAAATCAGTCAAAAGAAAACCCAGAGAGTATCCTACCTTTTTGACCGCAGATTCCAAAGACGGGTCTTCAGAGATGGAGTCCGGGACTGAGTTGAGGGAAGACGAGTTTGAAGACTGTGTGTTCATAAAAGAGCTGCTGTGCTCCTCCTCATCCTCCATGTCTTGTGTTGTGTGTTCAAATAGATCTCTCCGTTTGGTCCAGTGTTCTCTTTTCCGGCTCAGAGATCCCTGGGATGTTATCGATGATCTGTCTCTTGGCTGAGAGAGAAGAAATATGCTAATATTTATGCTTACCAGTATTGGGTCCAAATAGTTACAAAGTAATTAAGTTAGTTTTCATTTTAAGCCTACTTTGAAATAGTTTTTGATACATATTTTGAACATTTCTTAAGTGTTAAGTCTTTAAAAAATATATATATAAAAGGCTGTCAAATTTAAAGAGTTTAATTGACAACTTCAGATGCAAAATCTGAAATTTTCTTTTAAAATGAGCATTTTTCTCAGTCTCTTATGTATTTTTTTAGTTATTTTACATTAAAGGCAATGGAAATAACCTATTCTTTGCCATAAAAGTGAAAAATTGAGAAAAAAGATTTCAGGTGGCACTTACAGGTTTTTGCATCTGCATTTGTTTTCTGTATTCTTTGAGATTTGTACGAATTTTAAGTAGTATTGAGTCAAGTAATTCAATTCAGACAAAGTAATTAAAAAAACAGTTTAAATACTTTCAATTTCAATGATGTAATTAGTAACAAATTACATGTTTGCAGTAACTTGCCCAACACTGATGCTAACCATCAAACACTATTGTTTTTACTCCTACCTTCAAGCATGAAAGGTCCAAATTAGGTATATAGTCCTCCATCCCACTTTGGCTCGGGTTGGACACTTGAGTAGACATTGGTTGTGTATCGCTATGCTCAGTTGTCTTTAATTCATTAAATTCATTAAAATTGTACAATTGTGATTGTTCCTTTGGTTGCTCACTGTTGAAGTTTAAGTTTTGTGACTGGTTTGTAAATGTGTCAGAAGTTTGTATTGGATTTGTGTTGAGATCAGCAACACTCATCTGGGACGTGTTGGGTTGGTTGTAAACAGGTTTATTAGAGGTTGTGTTCAGGAACGATGGTTGAGTTATAACTAAATGGGATTCGGTTGTGTTTTTGCGAGTCCATTTACTGGTCCAGTCTTCTTCTTGTGATTGGTTAATACTTTTTGGTGGCTCATTTGATTGGTCTGATGTGCTGTGGTTAACTGAGAGAAACTGAGCCCATTCTGTGCCGCTGAAGATCTCCTCCATTAAGTTAGAAGTAGTGTCGAATGGCAATAGACTGTCACTGAGAGAAAGAATGAAAATAATGTTAGAGATAAAACCGATCAAAACCAACTCAACCACATAAGTTGCACCCTTACTCTGAATAGCTGTCATTTTTTTAACCATTGTAGCCCTTTGGGGGCCACACATTCCCTGTCGATGAGACAGGAGTTTCACAAGAAAGAGAAAGTGTTTCGTGGATCTCAGCCATGGAATGATAACTATGTCTTATATGAACATTTCTGGTGTGGTTACCTCAAGTAGCTTGGTGAACTGGGGCCTTCGTTTTCATCCAGTGCAGTGTCGATCACGATTTGGGGGATATCTGCAGTCTCAGCAAGTGCTGCAGGTGCGTTGTTCACATCAATAGGTGTCGGTAGTGAAGAGTAATTAATCTATAAAAATAATATAAGATATAATAAAATAATAAAAGGGAATTGCTTTGAAAATATGGTTGTCTTTGATTGGTGTCCATTCATAAAGACATTCACAGATGCAGAATTGTTTGGACAATTGATTGCAGGGATGTTATTATATGGTTGCTAAAGAATTATTTGTGTTATGCAGTTGTTAATACTGTATGTTGCTAAACTGTTGCTTACATATTCAGTTTGACTGTTCTTGATATGGTTATTTAGTTGCTAAATTGATGTTGCTTGGTGATTTAAAAGTAATTCTGGCTGCGTCTGAAAGCTCTACCAAGCTTTACCAAGGCAGTAAAACACCAGGGAATGTAAAAATCCAAATTCTGCTTCACTTTCTGTTTCTGGAGGTAATTTCTTCTTGTCAAATTTCAAAGGCAGCATAGATGTGTCCTTCACTACCTATATTTCTGACAGCTGAGCCACTGAAGCGTCGCTCAGGTATCATTTTGATTGTAAATGTACATTTTTGACAAATGTTTGATGAGAAGTTAGTATTGTATTAAGCAAATATTCCCTTGGTTATCGCCAAAGCTCTCTCTATCTAGGTGTACATGATTAAGTTGTTATGCTCTTTCAGAAGTCTGTCTGAATCTGTTTTATAAGGTGCCTTTGTGCACAAACGCTGCCTCCAGCATCACTTATAGGGCAATGAGGCAACAAGTCAGCAACCTTGCTTTTGGGTGCCTTTTTTATCACATTATGGAGTTGCTATGGTCCTGTTAGGTAGTTATCATGTATATATGTATATATGTATCATGTATGCATTTTAAATGTTTTTAGCGCAATTCTGTTAGCTGGCACTCATTGACTTCATTCATTTCATTCATTCACTACCTCTAACTTCGGCTTAGTTCCTTATTTATCAGGGGTCGCCACAGTGGAATAAACCACCAACTATTCCGGCATATGTTTTATGCAGCGGATGCCCTTCCAGCCGCAACACAGTACTGGGAAACACCCATACACTCTCGCATTCACACACACACTCACAAACCAGCGACCTTGTGAGGCAACAGTGCTGCCCCTATTGACTTCATTTTTTAGTATTTTTTTTCATACTATAGAAGTTGATGGGTCCCAGCAGCCAGCCTTTTTAAAAATAGCTTATTTTGTGTTCAACGGGTGAAAAAAACACACAAAGGTTTAAAACCACACAAGAAAGAATAAATGATTAAATGGTTATATATGCCGATAAATGCTTATTATCATTTTGCGATGAACTCCTTTAAAATTAGAATGCGGTGATCTTGTCGTTTTCTGTGCCTGTCAGCGCAAAATAAATTGGCTCATACTTGCAATTGTATGGATTTTATTGTTTTGCAAGATTGAGACCAAATTTGATTCAAAGGCAAGCCCCGCAAACACCCTCAAACTGATAAATACTCACCTGTGCTTCATTCTGCACTTGGGTCTGTCCATCATCTCTTTGTCTGCTCTGTGTGCCTCTGCGTCTCTCTCTCCATCTCTCCTTCACACTCTGAGCCCACCTTCTAGGCTCCCCCCACTTCTTCCTACTTGTCGTTTTTTCTGGTTGCTCAATAAATCCGCCACCTATATTTTTCTCACTCTCGGCAGCCCAACTCCACTGACCCCTGACCTCTGTTTTGTCCAGCACCGAAGATGATGTTGTTAGTGTTGGAGCAAGAAGGTCAGGAGGGTTTCTGAAGGTTTCTCTTTGGTATAAAGGTGGCACATTTGACCTGGTCTCCCCTTCCAAAGAAAATTGTTCACCCCCAAAGCTGGAAGTGACATCATTAGACCTCTCTGACATAAAACGCTTGTTTTCCCCCCATATTAATGGTGGACGTTTAGGTTTAGCAGATGATCCCAAGTGTTTAGTGATCCTTTTGGCAGCCTGTTTAGCAGCAGGAGTCAATGCACTCCCAAAATTAGGTGACTGTTGAGTCCAAGAGTTCTCCCAGTTATTCCAAACTGAGGTGCGTCTATCTTGCTCGTTACTGGCGGGGGAAGTTCCGAATTGGTAAACTTTAGTTTTAGATGAATCCTCTGCTGGTTCAGAAGCACTGCATGTTTGCATATCACTGATTATTTCGCTGTCGGTCTGTTGAGTGTTCAATCGTAATTTCTGAAGCATAGATTCCAGTAAGGCATGAGTGTTTGAGACAGGGTTCAGCTCCGCCATTGGGCTCTGTGAAACCACATGCGCACATATGAGTACAGACAGCTCACAAATAGTGGGTAGATGTACACAAACAAGCAGACTCACTCTAGAGGATCAACTTACATGCATGCTAGTTATAATTCCATAGATCCTTCATTTGTGCCACCAAGTTAATCCATTCAAGTGTTTTTTCCATTCATTATTTAGTTGCCATCAACTTCCGTTCCTCTTGTGTTCTCTCAAAACATTTTCTTGATTTGTGAAGAAGTGCAGAAGGAAGGAGTGTGTAAAGAATGGTAAAAAAGAAAAAGAGGCGTGTCTAACACCCAGATGGACAGGTAAGACAAGTGTGTCAGGGTGAAACATTTTGTATTTTTGTCACTCCCTCTGACCAGCCGCTGAATAGCTAAGAAACTATGCCTTAAAGTATGTTGAGAACATTTTTATGTCCTTCTATGAATCACAGCGTCAGTTATTATGGTATTTAGGTGGATAACTGCAGATTTATATTAATGTATATACAAAGTAAAATACAATACATTATGTGCTTATACTGAAATAAGTTTATCTCACATCGGATTAATGGTGTAAAATATTGCTTCCTTTCAAATTCAAACTTGAGTTCAGTTCATACCTCAAATAGTTTAATTTCAGATTAATGGGTGTCAACTAATTTTCTTGAGGGGAAAAAGAAAATATGCATCAAACAACAGCACGTCTACAAATACATTGTTGCTGTAGGTCTGGCTAAATGCAATATAAGTTTTCTACATATCCATTTGTATATGCAAGACTCTTGGGGGCTGCATAAGGAGAAAGTAATAAAAGTGTACAAATAAATTAAATGTGATTAATAAATAATTTAATTAATTAAATAAAAATAAAATATTAATTAAATAAAATGTAATATTAAAAAAATAATAAAAAAATTAACAATTTAATTTATACAAATGTGATTAAAATAATCTAATATTTTAGTTAATTCAAATGAATAAATAAATGTGTAAACATAAAGAGCACTACAAAAGTAGAATGTTTAAAAAAATCTAACAGAATCTAAATTTAGCCAAATAATTTTCATGTATTTTTATGTCACATGAGTATAATGATGTTTGCAACACTCCTGCATCTAAAAATAAAATCGAAAACTCCTCAAGTTCTTTAGTTTTACTTTACACCAATGAATTGAGTGTTACTATCTTGTTTCACACAGTTCTTCATGTCATGTTTTATCCTTTTGAGAATAACTATTTTAATATCCTTCAACCTAAAGCTGACCTGTAGAAGCTGTTTTCTTACTGTCTTTTCTTTATGCTTTTTCTTTCATATGGAGGCTTCTGTATGTGGACGCTTTGTTATGACGTAATCGCTGTCTGTCTGATACCTCGCGCTGATTGGGTGGAGCAGAAAATACGCGCGACACATCGGATTCGAAGTAAACAGTGGCGCACACCTGCCAAGTTCTTGAATAATCTTCCTATAACAAGTTTACCGTGTAAATTATGCGTCTTCTTATGTGATAACAGCTCTTAAACTTTTATTTACGATCAATTTCTTGCGTTATAAAGGCCGCTGGTGTCATGTGGCCGGTTACGTGATTCATTATTTAAAAAACTGTGATCGAGCTGGTGGATAGTTTATGTTTAACTTTGTTTAAAAATAGGACTATTGACTAAATATAATGGATTGTGTTGCAACTGGAGGAAACGTGAAAGGTAATGAAACTCATGTTAGTTAACCGAAGCTTACACAGGACGCAAAGCGTTGTGTAAATAAGTTAATAAGTTAAATAAGTTAAACTTAAAACGTGACGCAACATAACTTCTCCAGCTCTTAAAATATGCTTTTATGAAAAGACCAAGAAAACTGATTCACATTTGTTGTAGTTTTAGCAAAAGCCATACATTCCCTGTCGAGAATCGGAGAAGAGCTGTATTTGGAGCCTGTGGAGAATGGGGTAACGTTATCTGTTTCAGTTGTGCGTTTTTATTTAGCCAGATGTGAGATGTATAATCTATCTTGTAAGTTAACTCTGTGTCTTGTCTTGTTAGCTTGCCCTGCGGTCGGTCAACTCTTCCCGCTCAGCCTTTGCCAGTTTCCAGTTGTCTCCTCTCTTCTTCCAGAGATACCAGTCTCCAACAGATCAGAGCTTTCGCTGCAAAATGCCCATCAAAGTAACATCTCCTGCGCCTATACACACCTTGCACTTTATGATTTAGTTAAAAAGATAGTTCACCCAAATCTAAAAGGTTCTGTCATCATTTACTCACCCTGTGTTTCTTTTTCTGTTTAACAAAAAATAAGTTATTTTGAAAAATGTTGGAAACCGGTAACCATTGACTTCCGTAGTATTTGTTTTTTCTTACTATGGAAGTCACTGGTTACCAGTTTTTAACATTCTTCAAAATATATATTGTTTTGTGTTCAACAGAAAAAAGAAACTCGTAAAGGATTGGAATCACATGAGGGTGAGTAAATCAAAAACTTTTTGGGTGAACTATCTCTTTAAATACCTATTATTTCATTACTTATACAATAGAATGTTAATGTGTATTAATAACGTCCACTTATTTACTTGTACACCTGTTAGCACCATTCAAAATACTTTTTCTTTTCAGAGTGTTCAGGCAGTGTTCAAGTCACTGTCGTCTTTGGAGCGATCTGTAGAAAAATGTCGTATACAGTTGAACAGTGAGAAGAGTCGCTTGACTATTACTCTGCACTGTAAACATGGTAAAAAGATCTGAAAACACTTTTTTACAAGGATTAAATGTGTACTATTTTATTGCACAACTCAGTGTATAAAGTTTGATGTAGAAAAATGTCAGGGTTGATTAAGTCAAATTTAAGATGTTTTTAAGAGCGTTATGAATTATGAATAATATTATATAATATAATACATTATGAATAATATTTTTACTTGCCCCCAAAAAATGCAAATTTTATTATTTCTTAGCAATATTTTTTAAATAATGTGTCAAAACAAAACAAACCAAGTCTAGTTGTATACATGCACGTTTTGTTCAACATAACTTTTTAAAGAAATTGACAAGTTTTAAAAACTATAATAAACTAAATGCATTCACAACAATCTGTCCAGGTCAGGGTCCCTACCAGGTAGCTATAAACACAGCTTTTAATAAATGTTATTTTAAGGAAGAGAATTAAACCATATTGGTAAACAGAGTTAACAAATTAAACTTTTGTTAAAGCTTTTTTTGAGAGCTTTATTGTTGGTGATTGGATGTGTGTCTTTACGTGGAAATAGGAAATTTTCATTTAATAGGAAACTTTACGTGGAAATATTAAATTTAAGACCTGTTTAAAATGATTTAACACCTACAAC
>CAIGQV010016735.1:23880438-23893584 GCA_903798115.1 Danio jaintianensis
TGTTTAAAATGATTTAACACCTACAACACAATATTTCAGTAAATTTAAAACTTTTTAAGGCCTAAAATTGTATTTTTGAAATTTAAGACTTTTAAAGACCCTGTAATGTGCACCTTTATAGACTTTTGTAGTCTAAGTTGACAGTGTCAGCAAAACTCATCAAAGTTCATGATGTGCTTTTTGTAACTACCTGTAGATACTTTTGTACCCAGAATTCTGCTTTTGCTGAAAATACATTATTGTGTGAGATGTGTTTGTATACAGTCACAGAATCCTTGGTATGGTAACCTAAACTGTGTTCTTTACAGGGCTCCTGAAAACCCACAATTTGTCCTTTCAAGACTGTGAGAGTTTGCAAGCCGTGTTTGATAAAGAGAGCTGTGCAAACGTTCTACAGGCTCAACCCAGGTTTACATTCTTCTAAATCTAAATCTTCTCAACATCAGCCCATCATTCGCATTACTGATGTTCTGTTGTATTTCCTGTTGTCCACTGTAGGTTGATGGTGGACACAGTCCTGCATTTCCCTCCGTCTCTGGAGGAGGTGAATCTGTCGGTGAGCAGCGATCGAGTGTGGCTCAGGAATCATGTGGAGGATGATGCAGGTATGAGCTTTGTCAGTCTTCATTCTGCTGTCGTGCATTAAAAAGAATAAATTTTATTTTATTTTTTTCTCTCAGACTCATCGCGAGCAATGATGACTGAATTATGTTTGAGCTCAGAAGAGTTTGATCATTTTGCCATCAGCTCTGAGACCAGCATCACCTTCTGCCTTAAAGAGCTCAGGGTCAGTGTGTTCTCATACAGACAATCATATATTCAAACTTAAAGACAGGAGTGAACTACTCCTTTAAGGCCTATTTTTTTTACATGACCTTTCCAACATGCATAGATCATAAAATAAGTTGTAAACTGAACTAGCCTTTTGAACGTACATCAATGTACTAAAGCAAGCATTTGTAGTATGTTTTTAAAAAGGTATATAAGGGCTTAATTTTTTTTTCCTGAAAATGACTGATCATTTCACTAGAGAAGACCCTTATTTTTCATGTGGATTACATTAAAACTGCCTTAAAGGGTTAGTTCACTAAATAATTCTGTGATTAATTACATTTCAATCTCCTGAGACCTTCATTCATCTTCGAAATGCAGAAAAATACAGAAAAAATACAGAAAAATACCCAAAAAAAAGTCCATGTGACTTCAATGGTTCAACTATAATCATATGAAGGTTCAAGAACACTTTTGTGCACCAAAAAACTGTACCAAAATGTACCAATGTCTTCTGCATCAGGTCAGGGTGTGCGATTACTACAAACAATATAACGGTTGTGTGTTGCGCTGCCAAACACACCCTAATGACCTGACGCGAGAGAAGAGATATAGGCAAAGTCTTTACTGTATTTTTCCACAAATGTGTTCTTGGACCAAAAAATCTAGCACAATAGCTGTTTCCATCCACCTATTTTTTTGCTTATTTTGGATATACGCATAAAAAACGGTTGATGGAAATGGCAAGATTCGCATAAATTTTGAAAATGCGCATGAAAACGTGCATAACTGAGTAGGATAAATATTTTATTCGATATGAAAAAATGCACATAAACTACGATGGAAACACTTTTACCACAAAAAAACACTTTTACCAAAAAAACACTTTTTTATTTTTGATATTTGGCGCCAGTTAATCAGGAAGTGACGATATTCCAGAAACATAGCTAATGTGACAACAATATTTAAGGTGCTGCTAAGGCTCATAGAGACAAAACCACTTGCTCTTTGAATTTAACTAAATTGTGACCCTTAAAGGAACATCATTTAGGACAGAAATTGACATTACTCATCGTGATCTGATTCTTCACACGCACTGTGTAAATGTAAAGAATTTTCCCCCGCCCCACATGGCCATTGAAACCGATAAGATTTTGTTTTTAAAAAGCACAATTAATTAATAATACCTAAGAAGGTAAGGGACATATTTTGTGCTATAAATAAGAGCTTGATTACAATTTTTAAATGTCATTGTCTATTTTTTCAATTCAGAATTTGGAAGTGTTTGTAGTATTAAGAATGGATTTTAAACACATTTTTATTGTATTTATTCAAATAAAACATAGATCAGATTGATTAAGCATTAATGAAATACAAAATAAACACATGGTAATATTGCATTAAAACAAACCAATTTTTTTTCCTGGTTTTGCTTCAGGGTTTACTTGGATTTGCAGAGTCATCTTGTCTTCCAATTTCAATGTATTTTGACGAGCCGGGCAGGTTAGTGTATATTCTTTTTTTAGCTTCAGTTTAGTTTTTGCTCCCTTTATTTAGAAATGTACAAAATTTATAGGTACACTACTGATAGAATATTTGGTGGTTTGAAAGATTTTCAGCAGCCATTACTCTAGTCACACGATCTATCAGAAATCATTATAATATGCTGATATCCTGCACAAGAAATATGATCATTGATAAAAAGAGCTTTTTAGTATTTTTTTGGTGTAAAACATCTTTAGGATGCTTTGGTAACACTTTACAGTATCTGGACAAACAATGAACAATACATTTATTACTATACTTATTCATTTTTGTTAATGTTAGTTAATAGAAATAAAGTTGTTCATTGTTAGTTCATGTTAACTCAGTGCATTAACTAATGTTAACAAGCATGAATTTGGATTTTAATAATGCATTAGTAAATGTTGAACTATGATTGAAAAATACTGTACAAGTATTGTTCATTCTTGGTTCATGTTTGTAAATACATTAACTAATGGAACCTTATTGTAAAGACTGATACTTTGAGAAATAGAACATTTAAGAGAACAACATTTATTTGATGTAGAAATTTATTGATGTATTAATTTATTAATGTATTTTTTATTAATGCATTTTTGTCAGGCCTTACCAACCCTGAAATTTTAAACAATAAAGTATTGTTTAAAAGTGGAATCATTGTGTATTTTCATTTGTGTTTAAGTCCAGTCATCCTGAATGTAACAGACAGTGTCCTGGAGGCTAATTTTGTCCTCGCTACATTGTCAGAGGACTCGCATCCAAAGAACCACATCAACTCCAACACAAAACGGTACATAAAATCATAAACTACTGAACATATGGCATTATTATGATCTTCAGTTAATACTTCTACTTTTACCCCTAGCCCTGATGCAGAGCAACCACCAGACGACTTCATGAGCGACGACATGGACTCGTTTCTCATCGCAATGGAGACCAGCGAACTTCCTGGGCCGTCACATGTGCCTACATCCCCTCTGCAACCCACCAATAACAGAAAGCACCCTGCCAGTGATGACGAGCAAGAAGCAGCACTTTCAGAAAGACCTCCAAACAAAAAGGTACAATAATCATTGAAAAAATAAAATAAATAAATCCACATGTGCAGATCTCACTAATATTTAGCCCCTGCTGTTTTTTTCTTTCAGTTTTGTTCACTTTTCTTCGGTTCAGTTTTGCCCAATCCCTCTCTGACCAATCAGACAATACAGAGCCAGGAAGTGCTTGCCAGCGACAGTGAAGATGAAAATCAGACAGAAACATCATAACCACCCACAGTATGAACTCACAAGTGAACGATGTGGAAAGAAACTTCTACATTCAAACTCACAAAGACTGCTGAATATATTTAGACACAAATGTCTCCTTTTGATTTTATTTTTCTATAAAAAATAATGATGGTTTTAAACCAAGAGATGAAGCAGTGAGCATAACATCCCGCACCAAATCATTGCACAACTTGAATTAAAGCATCTCACTCCCAATGTAAAATACAAATATTTGATCAAGTCTCTGGTTATTTGAAAATAAATGTCAGAAAAGGGCACTCGAGTTAAGTTATTGCAAACATAGGTTGCCAGATCATGTTATTACAAGCACTTTATGCTGAATAGGTTATCAGCAGAATAATCTATTATATTCCTTTTTGAATTGCAAGATCTGCAAATGTCACCTGCATGTTTTTTTTTTTATCTGGGTTGCCAGATCTTCTTGTAACAGGCACATTACTACATTCTGGGTTGCCAGAGTTCTAACAAATACTTCACTGGAATGCAAACGACAGAATTCACCTCCTTGCTTCTTGGGTTGCCAGATCCAGCAGCACAGTGATTATTTAAAAATAACTGTCCGAAAAAGGAGCAGAGTTTCTCCGGGTTCGAGATGTCTGACTGTTCACAGGTGACACAGCATTATCAACACCCTTCTTGCTCAGCACCTGGAAGCTCTTTCCTCTTGTCTGAGGCTTTTTCCTCTCCTTTTCTTTGTCCTTTTCCATCTCCTTCTCTTGTTTTTTTCTGTCTTTCTCTTCCTTTTCTTTACGCTCTTTCTCTCTTTTCCTCCTCCTCCTCTCTTTCGAAGTCAGCCTCTCATCTTTCTCGCTAAAGTCCTGGATGAGAATTTTGGGGATGGAGGTTTTATTGTTCTCTCCACGTAAACGGCGGAAAAGACCCATACGTTTTTGGCCTGACTTTGTCGGTGAGGTGGGTTGAATGTTTGTGTCATGTGTGAGTGTGTGTGCTGTCATTTCTGTTTGTGTGTGCTCTTGCTGCTGTGGCTCTCTGAAGGTGTCCTCAGAGAGGATTGTGGGATAGGAAACCCGTGAACTGGAGGTCCTGCGCACACGGAGTTGATTAGGTGGGACATTTGGGTGTGGGGATTTTGAAGGTGGAATTGGAAAGGCAGATTCAAACTCCTGGCTGTTTGCTGGTATTGCACATTCAGTGTTAGGAGGGTTGTCAAATCCAGCAGCAGATTCCTCAGGGGGGTAGCCAGATGCAGCAGTAACATGCTCTTTGTTGGTCTCTGGGTGAGCCGATTTAGATATGGCATGAACTTTTTCATCATCTGTGTTGCCAGATTTAACAGGCGAATCATCTTTATTGTTTTCTAAGTTGCCAGATCCACTTGTGACTTGTATATCATTGCATCCTGGATTGCCAGATTCAGATGTTCCAAGAACTTTATTGTTTTCTGTGGTTTCAAAATTAGAACCATCTGAATAGACAGATCCAACTGCTATTTCTATCTCATTGCTCTCTGGTTTTTCATGTTCAGTTGTGGCATGCCCGTGTTTATGATCCTGGTTGCCAGATCCATCAGCCAAATTCACTATATTACTCCCTGGGTCACCAGATACACATGAAATTGGAATGTCATTGCATTTTGGACCTCCAAATTTATTTGTAATTAGCACATTAATGTTTTCTGGATTGAAAACAACAGAATCCACTGTATTGCCATCTGGGTTGCCAGATTCATCATTATGATGCATTGCATTACACACAGGATCAGTTCCAGCAATAACAGGCTCTTCTGTGATCTCTGAATTGTCAGACCCAACAACCAAATCCACTATATCATTCTCTGGGTTGTCACTTCTTTCTAGGTTGCCAGATTCAGTTGTTATAACTACTTGGTTGATTTCTGGGTCTTCACCAGTAGAATCCACTGTATTGCTCTCTGAATTGCCAGTTCCAACAGCAGTTTGCATGTCACTGCTTTCTGATATTTCAGGTCCTGTGGTAACACCTGTCATGTTGTTTTCAGGGTTGCCAAATCTAGTTGTAACATGCACATTATTGCCTCCCAGGAGCCCAACATCAGAATTAATTACACTGCTCTCTGGGGCCACTGATTCACTTGTGGCATTCACTTTGTTATCAGCGTTTAAATTGTGTGCAAGGTTGCACAAATCTTCAGTAGTTTTGATTTCACAACATACTATATTTTCAGATACAGCTGATTTATTTTCTGAACTGATCTCGTTGGTCTCTGTGTCATCAGAGGTGATAACAGTGGCAGCAGCCATGCTATTGTCTTCTGAGAGTCTCGATGCTACTGTTTCTTCCTGAGGTTCAAAGGTGTTTGTGCCACCAGCAGCATCTACTACACTCTGTTCAGGGTTGCCAGATTCTAACGAATCCCCTACAGTGGAATTCACTGGACAGTGCGTTGACTCTTCGACTGTAAAAATGATATCACTCTCATTGTTCTCTGGGTCGGTTGATTGGGATTGCTGGATGAAATCTGCAGATCTGTCTGGATGCTTCGTTTCACTCTCTTCTTCAGTTTGTAATGATGATGATGATGTTAACACTGCTTCAGATGTTTGCATTGCCTCTGCCTTATCTTCTCTTTCTTCTAAACTTACTTCTTGCCTTTCGTCCACTATTCCCTTATCGCCTTTCTCCTCTCCCATATTTGAAGGTTCTGCAATCTGTGTTTTTTCAGGGGGAACATTAAACTCTTGTTGAAAACTTTCCTCATTGTCAACATCTGTACGATGTTCACCAATAAGTGGAGTCTGCTTAAGGTCCTCTGTTGCTGTGTGGATGCACAAATCCAATTCTTCTGGATCTTCCTGTTGATCTCCAGATGTTTGACACGTCTGTTCTTCCTGGATAACATCTATATGTATGTCTGAAATATTTTGAAGGCTGTCTTCATGTACTATAACTTGTGGCAGCCTGTCTTCTGTTTCTTCTTCTTGTTTGGCCTCTTCTGTTCGTATGTCTTCTTCCTGTATGTCCCTGTCTGACTGCATTACCTCTTCCTGTTTACTCGATTCAGTCTGTTTATCTTCTTTCTCAACAGGTGTATTTTCTTTACATGGCTCTAAAGTCTCCACAGTCTGTTCATCTTGACACGACTGCTTGTCTGTGTTCTGCTCAGTTTGAATTACTGTGTTCATATCATCTTGTTTTTTGTCTTTTTCTACAGTCTGTTGATGCCTCTGTATGCTCTCCTCAACTATACACCCAGGACTCCTTCTCTTCTCATTGCTGTGTGTTGTTTCTGAATCACCCGTCTGTCGCCTTAAGTATGTTTCTGAAGGCTCTTTCTCAAAAACATCAGAGTCAATGCTGGAGGACACTATCAGCGAGATCTTTGGATGTGTGTTGTGATCTTTGTGTGCGCAGAGATCGTCTGATAGCCTGTCCTGTTTGGCTTTTTGCTCCCCAACGATGGTACTCAAGCTCCTCCTCCTGATCTCCTCATCATCGCTCTCCTGTATCAAGCTTTGGGAGAATTTTCTTCCTCCTCCGTCCCACTCCTCTGTGTCAGTCTTACTACTCCTCTTCCTCCATTTCTTGCGAAGGAGTGAAGGAGAGAGGGAGGAGTGTGAGCGCATTACAGAAATGGTCAAGCTCCCCTTCTGTCGCTCCTTCTTATCGTGCTCCTTTTGTTTATCCTGTGCTCTCTCCCATGCCATCCGGTGTCCATGACAGCGCCCTCGCGGGTCAAAGGTCGAGTTCGGTCTGTCCTTTTTCCATTTCTCCAGCTCTTTCTCTGTTTGTTTTTGCAAGTCCGCCAAGGACAGGGACACTGAACATACCTATGGGAGAAACAGTGTTTTTGAATACACAATCTACCAAGACTTAATTTACTGCTCTGTTCACACCAACATAAATGTTTAAAACAGAAATACACTGGTTACCCTGGTTCACCTCAATGGTTGAAGTGCATAAAAGGTTTGTATAGTCTACAGCCCAATTTATACTTCTGTATAGAAGTTTAATATTAAATGAGCACAAAACAAAAGTATCCATGTGTGTATTGGTTGAAAATTGCCTATTTTTGAAAATATCCAACAAGTAATTTCATATAAATAGCACCAACAATGAAGATAAATCGCTCTCACGCTATTTGTATATTATTAAGAGTTGTTTTTCTAAATTTTAGGTATAAATAAAAAAAACTGAAAGAATTTAGAGACCACTTATATTTTCTAAAACATCATTTAAATAACTTCACTTCAAATTACATAAATCAAAATTTTCTTCAAATATTGTGCTTTATTTAGCTTTTTTTCCTCCTATTTGCAAATAATTTATTTTTGTATGTACAAATGTGTTTGTGTCTGAGCTTACCAAGAAAATCCAGACAATTAGGCCTATATAATTTGCCAATAAACACAATAGTGAGGAGTTTATTAAAATATAAACCTAAACACACACCCATGAACCATCTAACTGTAGATATACTGTGAGTAAAGGACTGTATATACTGTAAGATAACATAAATACCATGATTCTAAATAGACGCATTAACAGCCGTTCAAAATTCAAAAGTCTACAGGCCCGTAGCCAGCCTAGTAAAAGGGGGGGTTCTTTTTTTTCAACATTTTGTATTTGATTAAGATTAAGTATTTGATTAAGATTTGATTAAGAAGTTTAAATACACCATTTTGGTGACATTTTATGAAATATTTAGTGCTGGATTAGCATGTCTTGTGGAATCAGTGCAGTACAAAAAATAACAACTGTTTTGTCAAGTTGCTTACTAAGATCATGTGCAATTTTTTTTTTTTAATGGGGGCTTCCCGTAGAGGTAGACATATAGCGATATTCAATAATGCAATATGTTGTGATAATCAATATGCACAATATTGATAATTATTTTAACTTTTAGAGTGCTTTATAAATATATATTCAGATTGTATTAGTAGCTGTTCATCACAGCACCACATGCTTGAATACTTAATAGGTGATTTATGTTAAAACAGACATTATTAAAATTTTCATATATTATGGCATGCACAATTCTTACTTAGGCTTTTTGTTATACCTGTTAAAGTAATCTCACAGCTTAGGTAAATATATTGTTATAATACCGTATACCGTGATAAAAGCTTTAGCAATTACCAACTACCAGGCCATTATCAAAATATCAGTATAAACTGCAACTGTATGAGCAGCACAAGCTGCAATCGAAGTTACACTTAGTTAACTTTTACCAATATAGTATGCAAACATGTATTAAATATATTTACCAATAAATTTACAATCATGTATTAAAGTTTTATTGTACAGCCAATAATAAGTTGAGAAAGCAATTTTAGGAAAAAAAATAAAAGTGTTGCGATTTATTAAGCAAATAACAAACTGGTAGGCACATACAACCTCACTAGTCAGAAACTGACCATCTGAATAATAAAACAATAATAATTATAATAATGTACTTCACTTTTTTTATGCCTCTCTTGTAAATACGTAAAATCCACTGATAATGACAATCATTATATTTTAGCAATATATTAGCTATATATAATATTTAGCGACAATGACACTGCTGCCTGGTTTTTCTTCCGTCTCTCTTGCTCTTTTCGACCCATAACGTTACACCATAGTGACGTTACACAGTATGGATGATGATATCGCCTCAAAGATTCAAATGTCAGTTACGGCTCGGTTATGTCACGTGACTCGCGTCACATTATTGTGGCTTTGAGGCTCCATGGAATTCAAATTACTGGCCATAGTTATTTAAAATGACATTTTATTACAAAATAATTACAAAAAAAGTCAGATTTATTCAGATTAGCTAATACACACAGTGATCAGTAAAGTTACCTCATGAATAAAGGCATCGGTCTGCTCATTTTGGACTCGCTGTTTAACACTTCGCAGTCGCTCCAGGGTTTCCATCTGTCCGTCACACTCTTTTCGCAGACGTCCATCACCAAGACATCGCCGCACCAGCACCACTGCAACCTGAAATAAAACACGGACACCTGCAACACACACACAGGCTGTGGTCAGGACATGGTCAGCATTTAGATCGTCACATTTATTTCTATAGCTATTTATACAAAAGATTGTTTTGAAGCAAGCAGCTTTACAGAATTAAATATGAAAATATGGTGTCTGTGTTTCTTTCGATTAGAATTACACTTCAGCTTCGACTGTAAAGCAGCCCTCTTCTACTTGCACGTTTGACGGTACAAAGCAGTGGTGTTGGACAAACCAATGGTAAGGTTGAAACGAAGCAAACTTTTTTGTACATTTTTTAACTTTGTTCAGTTTGTTTTTAACGGTGTCACACCAGACTTCTGTTTAAGTATATTGGGACTTTTAGGTACACTTTTAGGTGTTTTCATTTAAAGAATTACAAGTAACACTTTACAATAACAGTACATGAATAATGATGTGTTAATATGTAAACTAAACATTACTTTATTATGAACTAATGATGAGTTAATGCATGTGCTAATCATGAACTAACTTTAACTACATGAGTTCATGTGTAAGGCTACCTTAATTACTTGTTAGTACATGATTGTTTGTTAATTAATGTTTTTATTTTAGTTTATGCTTAATTTCATTCATTCATTCATTTTCTTTTCAGCTTAGTCCCTTTATTAATCTGGGGTCGCCACAGCGGAATGAACCGCCAACTTATCCAGCATATGTTTTACACAGCAGATGCTCTTCATCACATTAACCCATTCTTAACTACTCATGAACTCCTTATGCACGACCGTCTAGTGCAGGGATGGGCAAACTCGATCCTGGAGGGCCGGTGTCCTGCGTAGTTTTGCTCCAACCCTAATCAAACACACCTGCCTGTAGCTTCTAGTGATCTTGAAGACACTGATTAGGGTGTTCAGGTGTGTTTGATTAGGGTTGGAGCAAAACTCTGCAGGGACACCGGCCCTCGAGGATCAAGTTTGCCCATCCCTGGTCTAGTGCGTTTACACTGAATAATAGGATAGTGTTCTGTCAACATCAACAGTTTAAACATAGGAGTTCATGAGTAGTTAAGAATGAGTTAATGATGATGTGCGCCTCCAAGTAAAGTCACGACATAATTATACATTAACAGCTCATGAGTTCATGTTGGTTACATATAGCTTAGACTTAAATGTTAGTTAATACATTAATTAACATCATGTACTAATAAGTAATTAAGGTAGCCGTTATTTACACAAGCTCATGTGAATCATGTTAAAGTTAGTTCATGATTAGTGCTTGCCTTAACTCATCATTAATTCATAATAATGTTTAGTTTACATATTAATACATCATTATTCATGTACTGTTATTGTAAAGTGTTACCGAATTACAACTAATATAAAGATAATGCTAAATAAGAGATTTTTTTTTCAAATGAAGAACTAAAATGTTATAATAGGCTAGTAAACATTTTACCCTGCATAACGAAGGTGTCTTTCTGTGTTGAAACTAAATCAGGCCTGAAGCTAAACTTATACTTATGCAACTCATGTGCCCAATGAGTTAACACGCTAATTTGAGAGACATAAATATATGCCTTTTACCCACTTCTGTTATTTGTGCTGTTGCTTTTCTTCTAAGTATTAGAGATTCAAAGAGAGGGCAAAAGTTCTGGAAGTTAACTTTCTCAGATTTTCAATGAATAATTAAGATCCTTAAGGGAAAAATTTACCCAATAATAACAATTACTTCATAATTTACTCACCCTCATGTCATTCTTGGTATTTATGACTTTCTTCTGTCAGTCAAACACAGTCAGAGTAATTTAACATTTTTTCCTGGCTTTTCCATGCAGTATAAATGTGTTGGTTAGTGGCCCTTTTTTTTAAGCTTCCAAAAGCACATAAATTAATCATAAAAACTAGGAGACCAGGGGGTTAACACATGAAGCGGATCAATGTGTTTTTGTAACAAAAAATGTTTAAATTCTAAACTTAAATCACTGACTTCCGTCGTCGGACGAATCCGCATTCTACACAGCTTTGCTGACCTCTGACTCAACATAAGACGCATTTGTTGCGGAAGCACAGGGAATAGGGAACCACTTACCACACAGTTTGATTACCACAGAAGACAACGCAGACCAAGAAAACTAGCTGGCTTGGGATTACTGTATTATGCTATATAGTATATTACTCTTGCACTATCAATGTGTCTTGCGTCATCCGTCAAGTCAGTGATTAGCCAAGAACACACATTCGGCAGCTGCCAGAAGTCAGTAATTTGAGTTTCTAATTTAAAAAATAAGGTATATGTTTGTTACAAAAACACATTCATAAGACATGCGTTAACCCCTTGGTGGCGTATGGGTTACTGCAGTTCTATGATGGGTTTATGTGCTTTTGGAAATTTCGAAAAAGGGCCACTACCCAACACCACTACACAGCATGGAAGAGCCAGGATAATACTGAAAACTACTCACTGTTTTCATTTTAAAGAAAAAGAAAGACATTTACACAGATGGCTTAAGGGTAAGTAAATTACTGGATAATTTAAATTTTGGGATGAACTATTCCTTTAACAATTTAAAAACAGATCTACTGTAAGATCTGAGATTGATAATTCATGGTGTATGCAAGGCACTACTGATGAAATACTAAATTATCAATTACTCTGCAAAGAAATCACCACGATGATGAGGAAATCACAGAAAACTAACAAAAATAGTATGTTAGTTTGATAAATTATGTTAGTTTAGTTTAACTTTTTCACAAAGACTTTTTTTTTTTCCTATGAAAAAAAACAAAATGGAAAAAAAATGGGTTGTTTAGTAACTGGAGGGAACGTATTCATAGAAACAAATGCATAGTCATCATTCCCCAGCGGGAGGGGAACTACAATGCTATGTGGAAACTTCCACTATGGGGATTTCGTCAGAAAGCCAATCACTCTGAAGAGTAATTAAACGGGCCAATGAAATGCCAATGAGTTGGCGGTGTCAGCGTGCACAGCTGGCAGCAATCATAATCAGCTTGTGAATAAGAATGCTCGCTGTGCCACACAACCACACCTTTTCGCTTTCAGAAGCCTCACGCAACTGAGAGTATCGCTTAAAGATCTCCACGAGAGAGAGAGAGAGAGAGAAAGAGTGGCTTCAGAACGAGCTGTTTCTCCCGGTCCCAGAGCGAGCTACAACGCAGGCAGCGGCGGTCGAGCTGGGTTCATTCTCCCGTCCCTGGGCGTTTCTCTGGTCCGGTTCTACAAGAGCGGTTTGTATAGTAAAGAGCAAATTTCCCTAAAAGAGCAACACGGTCGAGCAGCGCGTCTTTTTAAAGATGTCGTTCCGACCGTGCGTTTCTGGATGCGGTGGTTTCCTGTCCCCGGATGATGGGCACGAGCACTGCGTTGCATGTCTGGGGGTCCAGCATGTTAATTCAGTGCTCGCGGGCAGTTCATGCCATCACTGCGATGGCATGTCTGTGGCGCAGCTAAGATCGCGGCTCGCTCTTGCAAAAGAGCGAACCACCCCTGCTGTCCCCCGCAAGTCGGTTGGCACTCGGGCAGATCTGAGGGTTACAGTGGGAGTCAATCCGCCGCCCTCAGGCTCGCGGACCTCCCGCTCCTCAGCGCGCTCCATCCAAGCTTCAAGTGAGAGAAGCGCTCCATCCTCTCGGAT
>CAIGQV010016735.1:23913545-23971461 GCA_903798115.1 Danio jaintianensis
ATATATATATATATATATATATATATATATTCTTATCCACAGGTCTGTCTAGAAGACTATTCATAAAAGTGCCATGTGATTCCCATCACCCAAGTAGAGAAAAACAAAATCACACAAACATAAGACAAACTGATTTTCTTGTTGATCTTGATTCTAGGATTTTTTAGATGTGAAAAAGCTCATATTTGACATTGTTTTGTAATTTAATTTAATACAAATCAAATGATTCAGATTTAATGACAGTATATTCAGTGAACTTAAAATGTTTGTACAAAAGTTAATTTGTGTTTTCTTGCACAATTTATTACTAGTATCAAAGAATATTGCAAAAATGCTATTAACCATAAAAATGCAAGGAGCTGAGATAATTTGAGGAAGAATTTCAAAGTTTATTATTAGAAGAAACATAAAATACAACATATATACATGACTGGTCAAAAGTTTGGAATTTTTACATTTTATTTTATGAAATAAGTCTGTCATGCTCACCAAGGATGACTGAATAAAATGCAGTAAAACCAGTAATATACTGAATTATTATTTACAATTGAACCTTTTTTCCTCTGTTTTAATATTTACACCTTTAAAACACCCCTTTTTTATTGACATGAAGAATCTTTAACATCCATGGAAACTTTACATTCCACTAAAGGTTGTTTAAAGAGTTATTACACTAAGAACAACTCTACTTTATAAACTTTTTAACCTTCTAGCTCATTTAGTTAGGAAAGACCCTTATTCATTGGGTGGGATCATGTGAAACTGCATTTAAAATGTAATTCGGAAGTTCAAATCACTGAGCACCATACCAGTCCACCATATGGAGAAAATGCATGTTTTCCTCAAAAACCTAAATCTTGGGTGACAAGGGGCAAACCTTTCATTCTGGAACTAAACCTCACTAAATAAATGGATTTTTATGCTATTCATTAAAAAGATATCATTTTAAGCAGCACAGTCATTGTCAAAATTGATAATTGATGTTCCCTGAGCAGCAAATCATCCCATTAAAATGGTTTCTGGAGGATCATGGGAAGATCATGTCACTGAAGACTGAAGTAATGATGCAAATATATCCAAATAGAAAACATTTGAAAAAGTTAAAATATTTCTTTTAATTTACTTTTTTTTGTCAAATGGATGTGCATAAGAGACTTATTTCAAAAACCTTAAACATCTCAATGACTACTAACTCTTGACAGGTAGTATACAACATCTAAACGGTCCCATATTTGATAAATGGCATGACAGTTAAAAGTGTAATATTTCACAACGTAAAATTGCAAACTGTACGCGTACAGCATTTTGAACATTATTATGCCTGTATAGAAAGCTGTTATATGGCAATATATGCAAAATACATTTATGCCATTCAGTGCTCAGCATAAATGAGCGCACCCCTCACAGATCTCTGTTGTAAATTAATATTTTCTATAGAATATGTTACAATAATATATTTGTGCATATACATTAGATTAGTCAGTACCAAAGCCAAAACTGGAACTAATCTAACAAAATTAATCAAGATCACAGTCTAAAAATTAGAACACCCAAAATAATATGTGGGGAGAAAATTTTAAATAACGTTTAAATATGCAGGAAAAATCTAGAGAAACATAAAAAAGAATTCATGTATTTGAAATTTTGTAGTTTGTATTTTTGTATAACTGGTTTGAACTTAAATCTTACATTCATCTCATTTTTAATGGATATAACTGTATAATAAAATGGTTTTGTTTAAAAGCACCAAAAAGTATTGTCTATATTTACTGAGCAATAGATCAAATTCATTTTCAAAAGGGGTGTACACATTTATGCTGAGCACTGTGTTTAAATATATTAGCTATGATTGTATATGGCAATATATGAACATATATAATAATAATAATAATAATAATAATAATAGTAATAATATCGAATATATTGAACATATATGTAGATATTTGTAATTCCAATGCTTACAAAACCAATGGTTATTTATGTAAAAAGCCATTTTTGTAACATTTTGTCATATATGCAACATATATTTCATATACATTTTGTGAAATCCAAACATGAACTTGTGTATCATGTATGTAATTTGCATATATTTCCATAAATCAAATTTCTATACGGGTTTACGTGTTCTTTTACTGCTAATATACAACTAGCTGACTTGTACAGCCTGTCATCTTTTCAAAGCTTAGCTACTATTTCAAAAAGACTCAAAACTCTTGCGCTTCTAAGAGGAAGGCGCATGTTAATTCATGTAGTCATGTTACAAACAGTGGTCGGCCGACTGCAAGTTATCTATTCCACAAATCTATATTGGCAAAATAGTGTGCGATTATGCAAAAATACAGAGAGATTACTGCGATTACAGCACCCATAATCAAAGTCTCTATGAACAGAATACGAGCCGTTCTTTTTCCAGTGAGGAGAGGAGCTGGGACGTCCAGTCTCTGGCTCTCCTGCTGTCTGCCGCAATGACTCAGCATTGGGCATGAGGTTAATCTGGGCTCTCCGTTGGGACAGCATCAGGAGTTTGTGCATCACTGATTCGCTAGGCAGTTGTGTGGTGTGCACTCCTCCTGCTCCTCCAGCTCAGGACACGGCGAGCCGCTGTTGGCAGGTTTCAGCAGGATGTAACGGGTGCGATGGCGTAGGCCGCCTCGAGAGCACGGTCCAAAACACAGACCCCAGGACGACCACATCGACACCTCGCAGTCCAGTGGCGTTTCTGAAACACATGCACGATTCGTGACGAACACTAAAGCAATCTGGCAAGAGGAAAACAGGCAACTGCTCTATTGGGTCAGCTCAGATGTCCTGGATAATTGAAGAAATGTGTATTTCACAGTAGGTCTATAAGCAATCATTTTTGAAGACTCAATAACTAGCAACATGCAATGGAAACTGGAATACTATGGGTGGGCTGCATGAATCCAAAATGTTGATTGAATCAAGGTTTATCTAATAATTCTGTTGCACCAAACTTGCATTCAAAATAGGTATTCTGTTTCACATTTCAGGTCCGCTTGAGAATTGTTACGTTATGGAACAGACAAGATCTTTTTTTGCAATGAAAAGCATATTTTGAGCATGGCCTTAATTTGAATTTAAGATATATACTCAAAAAAATATTTCTTGACTTTTTTGGGGATAATTTAATTTTGTTTTATGTTCAATCAACTTAAATTCTCAAAAACAATTAAGTTCACTTAATTGATTTGTGTTGGTACAACATGAAGGAATTGTGTGGAAGCCTGCATTTTTTACAGTGTAGCGTTTATGTACACTGTAAAAAATGCTGGGTTCCACACAATTCCTTCATGTTCTCACTAATTGTGTTGATTCAGCTCATAAACAAGTAGTTTAAACAATCAGCAAAAATATTTTTTGAGTGTATATTGATGTTTCCCGTTGGACATTTTATTGACATTAACACAGTGGATACCTTGATGTCAAAAGTTCTCTAAAAACATATTCTGCTAACCCTAAATAAACAGTTGATCTAAAATGTAGACTTTGTTTGGAGACCAAACAAAAGTGTTAGCATATTAAGCACACAGTCTACTTATACTCTAATGACTGTTAGTTGACATATAGTTTCAAAGTTACTTCTTAGTGGGCAACTCGATGTAAAAATGACATCAAAAAACACATCCAAAATACAAATTGATTTGATGTCAATTTTAACCTTGATGTTAAAATGACATCAAACTGACATCTAATGTTGGTGTCAGAATACGCATCAAAAATCAATTACACGCCAAAGTTAGATGTCAGTTTAAAGTTATTTTAATATCAAGGTAGTTTACATGCATTGATGAGATACAAAATCCTATTTAAATTTGGAATCGAGGCTTTCAGATAAAAAAAAAATAAATTCTTATGTCAATTTTTTTTCGTTAGTTTGAAGGTCAAAAGGGCATCAACGTGTGGATGTCAAAGTTTTGACATCAAATCGATTTGCGTATTTGACATGTAATTTTTACATCGAGGTGCCCACTAGGAAGTAACTTTGGAACTATATGTCAACTAGTAGTCATTAGAGTATTAGTGGACTGTCTCCTTATTATGCTTACACTTTTGTTTCTTCCCCAAACAAAGTCTACATAGTACGTCAACTGTTTAGTTAGGGTTAGCAGAATAAGTCTACTAATATTCTTAGAATTATTTGACATGTATGTGCAAGGTTACTTATACTCAACAGAATGACTAAAGTTGACCATCAAAAAATAAAGTAACAAACTTACTTTTATCCGGTTGCTCCTTTGCCTAAAACTTTAATTTGCATCTTAGTTCGGAATTAAGGATTAGTTAGTTTAGTCCTATTAGTTTAGGATTGGTTCACCCAAAAGTGTTATTAATTGCTCACCCTCATGTCGTTCCAATCCTAAGAATCATTCATTCATTTTCAGAACACAAATTCTGATATTTTAGATGAAATCTGAGAGCTCTCTGACCCTCCAAAGACAGTAACAGTCCAGAAAAGGAACCAAAAACATCCTCAAAACAGTCCATGTGACTTCAGTGGTTCAACTGTAATAATATGAAGCTCCAAGAACACTTTTATGCACCAAAAAAAAAAAAAAAAAAAAAAAAAAAAAACTTTGCTCACCACTAGTAACTTCCATATCAGGTCAGGGTGTGCATTTACTATGGGTTGGTTTGTTTTCTGGACTTTGAACATCTCTGGACTGTTGCTGTCTATGGAGGGTCAGAGAGCTCTCGGATTTCATCTAAAATATCAGAATTTGTGTTCTGAAAATGAACAAAGGTCTCAGGACTGGAACATTGGAGTAACTGATTAGAGTAATTAATAACAGAATTTCACTCTAGGGTGAGCTAATCCTTTAACTGTAGATGCTAATTTCATTTGTATTGAATTGTAAGAATCTCCAATTTGTAAGTGGTGAAACATGTTAAATCAATCTTTTTTTTTTTTTTTTTTAAACAAACAAATCTTGATAAGCCATTAGAGCTTTGTTTAATTTAATCCTTATTGCTATAATCCACCCTAAATCTCTTTTTAAAAAAATGAATCCAGCATGTTAGTTAGTGGAACAATGCTCATAAAGTTTTGTGGAAGCAATTAAAAAAAATTTTCACAGCATGTGGTGTTCATTAGGGTTCATCAAGTCTAAACAGTTTACTTCTCCCCCCAAAAAATGCAATGGTGCACAATACTGCGGTAAACCAAAACATCTATGACTTAAGACCCTACTACTCTTATGGGTTTACCAGCTAAAAGAAATAGTAAAACAACGCTCAAAATGAACTCAAAAATAGCTACGTGTAAAAAGACTATGTAGAACCACATTAATTTGCCCTGGTACATTTTGCAATTCATTAAACAACGTTTTTGAAGAAGCAAAACTAAAACAACATTAAATGATATGTAAAACATGAACTAATAATGTTTGTTTTAACATTACGTTCATGTTCACATGACAACAACGTACTTAAAACAGAAAACTTCTTATATTTGGGAAATTATGCAGGCCTGTGGATGGAAATTTCACTGTGAAAAAAAAATGCTTATTATGTGTACTGTGCACAACTACTCACACATACACACTGAAAAAACTATTCTCATGCATGTGACATCATTATTACAAAATCACATTTTTGTACAGCTACTATCCCAAGGTCAAAATACACTCTACTCTGCCCATGAATGTGTGAACTTCGTATGCAGATGTACCTAAAAACCTGTGAGGTTTGCTTGCGTCGGGTAGGATGTGATTGGACAGCCGGTTCTGTTGACGGACAGGCGAGCGGGCCTGTCGTTTCACCCATATGGTCGCCAGAGGCGGGAGATCAGTTAGCCGAGGGTAATAAAAGGAATTTGCCGGGTGGTTTGGCTTTTGAGAGGTGATCTGTATCAGCATAAAAAAACAGAGACATGATAAAACACTGAGCTGTGATTTGAAGTAAAAATAAGGACAGCAACCTACTGACTTTCCTCACAAAAATCTATCATACACTCAAAAAATGACTTTTGCTGCTTGTTCGAATTACTTATTTTAAATGAGCTGAAACAACACAATTCTTTAGTTTTTTTGGGGACAACTTAATTGCCCATCTTCTTAAATTTGTAAAAACAATTAAGCTAACTTAATTGATTTGTGTTGGGACCACATGAAGTAATTGTATGGAACGCAGCTTTTTTTTTTTTTTTTTTTACAGTGTATGACATATGCTGAAGTTTTTTTTGGAACTTTTGGTCCCAATTTCCTTGTCATTTTATAGGAGAACAGCAGGAACATTCTTCAGAATTTCTTTTTATATATTATTTTTCGCTTTATTGTATAATTTCTCCATATTACAGACTTCAAGAGTTCACACTTAGCTAATGATTGGTAATAAAGCTTGTTTGGCATGCTGTCCCGGGAGAGAGCCCTGAGCTCATAAGATCCTCGAGCCCGGGGCTCCCTCCCGTTTGCGGGGCGAGAGGGGAGTTTGAGCTCAGGTAGATCTTGAGAACCCCCCCACTGATTAAGGATTGCTATGAGGATATGGTGCTGGTAGGAATTCGGATATGTTGGTGATTTGGTTTAGTCAATTTACTTATGTCTATGTTTGGGCTGTGGCAGGAAACCGGAGAACCCGGGGAAACCCAAGCGAGTACGGGGAGAACATGAACTCCACACAGAAATGTCAACTGGCCGGGTAATGAGCCGAACCAGGGACATTCTTGCTGTGAGGCAACAGTGCTAGCCACTGGGCCGCCGTGCTGCCCTAAAAAGGAAAAAGAGGGGGAGAGGGGGTGGAAGGGGGGATTCTTCAAGACGAAGATGACTAAGGTAAGACACTTTGGTTATTTATACTAAATTAGGAATCGTCTGATTGGTGAATCATACATTAGCTAATGCGGGACAGCCGTGTCAATCATAAGCACAAGATCCTCTCGAAATTAGTTTATAAATAAACTTCACAAAAAAATGGAAATTCGTATCTATAATCTCTTTTTTTAATTACTCAGCCCTCACTTGTTCAATACCTGTTTGAGTTTCTTTCTTCTGTTGAACACAAAAGAAAATATTTTGACAAATGCTGGCAGCCATTTTCTTCCATAATATTTTTTTTCCTACAATGGAAGTCAATGGGTGCCAGCAACCAGAATCCTTCAAAACATCTTTTGTGTTTAACAGATGAAAGAAACTCATAAAGGTTTAAAACCACAAGCAGTAGAATAAATAATGAGATGATTTTCATTTTTGCGTGAACTATCCCTTTAAAATATTCTTGAGCAGGAAATCAGCATAGAAATATTCCTGAAGGATCACAGCAGTTTAAAAAAAAAACTAGAAAAGTAGAAAAAAATTTAAAGCACCAAGATTTTTTGTTTTGATGGTTAATACGCTTCAAAAGAACAGAGTTTATCTGGAACAAAAATTATTTGCAACAAACAAATGTCACTCTTGAGAGCAGTAGCATACAGCTGAATGATGGAAAACACATCTCACCATGGTGATGTTTTCCGGAGGTGTTGTTAGGAAGTTTGGAGAGGAGAAAGTGAAGCCGCTGTCTGTGCCCGCATCAAATGGGTGCAAGTCAAAGGTCACTTCCTGTTTCCACTTCCCTCCTTCACACAGGTTCAGACCATCAACCCCCACAAACCAATCTGGACTGGGGATCAGTTTCACTATCAGAGACAGCTGAGAGAGAAAACACACTTGCTTTAAAACACAAACACAGTTATGCCACATTCTTTAAAGCCATTTCTAGTACTATCACTTCCTCCAGTACTATACTTCTCTAAATTGAGTTCTTGAGACTGTCAAGTCTGTGTGAAATCAAAATGTACAATGTTTATTTTGCTAGCACGCATTGTTATTCTTTAGGTGAACAATTAATCTGTGCAATGTAATCCAATGAAAAAAAGTTTGTTTTGGTAAACTTCAATCAAAGTCTGAGCATTTGCTTCAGCGTTTGGAGTGGTGGTCCTTCTCTGTTGACGTCAGTTAAACGGCTTCATTCATTCATTTTCTTTTCGGCTTAGTCCCTTTATTAATCTGGGGTCGCCACAGCGGAATGAACCGCCAACTTATCCAGCATATGTTTTACGCAGCGGATGCCCTTCCAGCTGCAACCCATCACTGGGAAACATCCATACACACTCGTTCACACACATACACTACGGACAATTTAGCCTACCCAATTCACCTATACCACGTCTTTGGACTTGTGGGGGAAACCGGAGCACCCAGAGGAAACCCACGCGAACACAGGGAGAACATGCAAACTCCACACAGAAACGCCAACTGACCCAGCCGAGGCTTGAACCAGCGACCTTCTTGCTTCTTGAGGCAAACGTGCTACCCACTGCGCCACCGTGCAGCCCCCAGTTTGACGGCTTCAGCCACAATATTTTTAATCACACCTCTCTTACTGTTAGTTCGCTATGAGGGAATGATGCGGAAAAAGAAAGCCCCGCCCCCTAATCAATATTCAGTTTCAGTTGGAAATCCCAGCAACTTCCAGTTTGCAGACTTTAATTTTTTTTATTGTACCTTATTTCACAATTCAGAGAAGAAAAAAAAAAACAGATTTATTAATTATTAAATTTTGAGTTTACATCTCTCAAAATCTTGCAATAGATTTTTTCTCAGAACAGTACTGTATTTCTGACAATTGTGAGTTTGTAGCTGATCAGCACAATTGTGTCTATTTATTGCAATTCTGACTGGAGTTTATATCCTGTCATTTTGTTGTTTTTTTCTCAGAATTTCCAATTGATATTTTTGCAATTTAGAATTTGAGTCAAAATCGTAAAATCTAAAGTCGCAATACTGAAAAGACATTAACTCGCAAATCTGAGTAAAAAGAAATGTGTTGGTATCGGTTTAATTATCAGAGGCAGCTGTGAGAGAAAACACAACATGATCAGTCTTTCTCCCTTTAAAACAAATACACAGACATTATCATGCTCATTTACCTTTGGCAATGCACTTCCTTTTTTCGGCATGCTCTGCTAACATAATTGGCTTCATAAGTCACATCTGAAACTTCTCTTTGTAGCCATTTCCAGTATTTTCCACTCCTTCCTGTGTATGTTAGGTTAAACCATCTGTTTTTTTTTCCTCTCTCTAAATGGTGATGAATGTTTCCTTTCTGACTATGAGCTCATTCAGGAAGAGCCCTTCGGTCGAGCCGCCTCACGACACTGAGAAAAGACTCAGTCAAACAAGTGACATTGGCTATTTCAAGCCTGATGCTCAGCCAAAGGCCATTCATCAGACAGACAATAAAAGCTGACAGATCCTGTCTGTTGAGTTCATATAAGGTGTATCGCTCAAACCGACCTACAAAAGAGAAAGCAGGGTAGATTTTCATATTCTTTGAACAAAATGTAATTGCGAAACACTACCAAGGCCACACATTGCTGTGTGGTTATTAAAGTCTTGATTTATTAGCGCATTGATATCTGGTTACTTGTTTTTGTTCCTATAGAGTGTTCTGGGTTGTTGCTTACTGGCTCAGTTTTAATACTTAGAAGAAGAGCAAAGAGAGATTTTGTGATATCCATCACTGATCTCTTCAGGAAAAAATGACCAAAAAATATTTTTTTTACTAAAGACCTGGACAACCTTTCACAAACAGTTACAAAAACATTCCATGTGAGGTACATTCCATTAAATTTTAATAGCATTTTCTTGTTACAATACTCCAATAATCTGTTTTGCTAATACTTAAAAATAAAAAATAAAAATTCAAGTGTAGTACCTGTTACATTTTATGAAAGCCAAAGGACTCAAAAAATAATTATTAGTTGCGGCTATAAAACTCTTCATATTTTTTCCACACAATTTTGAAGGTATTTCTTCCTTTTGGAATTTAGAGGTATTTGGAGAGAGTTGAAAGGTATTAACTCATTTAACTTCAGTGAAAAAAAAAATAAATAAAAAAAATAAATACAAATAAATAAATATATACATACATATATATATCACGTCAAATGAGTTTATGTTTATGTGTTACAATTTTTACTTTTTTTCATCAGAACTGCTCATTTCTCACAGTTGTGAGGTTGTGGCCTTTATCATGAATCTGATAAATGTATTTCTTAATATTTTGATATCCACATCAAAAATGTGAGTTTAAATCTCATAATTTTAGTCTTTTCCACTTTTTTTGCATCGGAACTGCAGTTCTGCACTTATATACTGTGATTCTCACTTCTCTTCATAAAACTGCAATTTTGACTATTGTATTCATGTTTTTTTTTTTTTAATTAAAAATAATCTTGTTAGAAATAAACCCAAAATTGCAAGAAAATGTAAATATGCCTAATCACACAATTCTGACCTTTTCCTCCCTGGGTTGTGGCTTTATTTCTAGCAGTTCTTTGCCTTCTCATGCTTCTGAGATTATTTATTGCTGAAATCATATCTTGTTGATAACGTTTTCACAACATTGTAAGTCATTAAACTAACATTTTTTTCCTTGAATTGCAACTTTATTTCTTGCAATTGCTTTTAGATCTTCGAGTAATTACGACTTTTCACATTCTGAGCTTTTATCTTGCATTTCTCAATTTTTTTTTCTTTAATTCTGCAAATAAACATTCAAATTGTGAGAAAGAAATTAATTTGTGGGAAATTAAGAACTACAGACAAAAAGAAATGTTGCTAAATATAAATATAAATATAAATATAAAATGTTAAATATACTTTCATGACAGAAACAAGCTTAGACGCTCCGAGAACTGCAATTCAAATGTTGGAAATAAAAACCCACATAAATGCACATATAAATCATTTGAGGAAAACTCATTCCTCAACAATTAAACAAATAATTCAGTGGTTCTAAACAAATGGACATCAGCAAAATTCCAAGATCATTAAAAAAAAATTATAAAAAGCTAACAACTCCAAAAATTAAGACGCTCAGCGAGGAAATTATTTAGTATAGGGTAGCGTTGTTGCCTCACAGCAAGCAGGTTGCTGGTTCGAGCCTCGGCTGGGTTTCCTCCGGGTGCTCCGGTTTCCCCCACAGTCCAAAGGAATGCGCTATAGGTGAATTGGGTAAGCTAAATTGTCCATAGTGTATGCGTGTGAATGGGAGTGTATGGGTGTTTCCCAGTGATGGGTTGCAGCTGAAAGGGCATCCGCTGCATAAAACATATGCTGGATAAGTTGGCGGTTCATTCCGCTGTGGCGATCCCAGATTAATAAAGGGACTAAGCCGAAAAGAAAATGAATGAAGTTGGTGGTTCATTCAACTGTGGCGACCCCTGATCAATAAAGGGACTAAGCCATAGGAAAATGAATAAATGAATCTGTCTCCTAAACAGCTGCTGTTTTTAATGAACAATAAAAGAATTATATTAGAATTAATCAGTAAACAAAGATGAATTATAAAACGAATCATAATACTACAGGGGCCTTTAAGTCAAAAAGACTGAGAACAACTTCTGAGAACGTCTTCTGAGAAAAGTTTTCCTTCAGGACATCAGTCTTCACTTTAGTGTGAAATAATTGCCTAAAGCAAACATCAGAAGCAGATATATTTGTCGTCCGCACTCTGCATCCATATTTGGGCCACAATTTTGGTACCTTGTGACAACATCCAGTCTAGGGCTGACTTTTCTCCAGGCCGGATTTACTCTCATCTCTTCTCATTCTGCGGCTTTTCCAGGAATACCTCCTGCTATATCAATTTCAGTGGCGTGAGAGGCGCGCTGTGCCTCATCCTCTGCTGTCTGTTTCGGCCCGGCACTAATAGAGCTCAATCTCTCTTCAGGGCACAAAGTCACACTAACACACAACTGCCAAACCAATGCCCTGATTTGCCAGAACAGCGCGTCGGGAAAAATAAAACACAACTCATCTATTTCTCTGTCTGTCTGTCTGCTTTTGCACTGCGGTTTCTTGCATGGCTCGCACTTCGCAGAAATGTCTGGATCTTATTAAATGCAAAAGAACCTGGAGTAATTTCGGGCTGCATTTTACTGTTTCTGATTTACTTATTTTCCTGTTGATTTGAGGGCATTGGTCATGCATGAGCGGGCGGGAATATGAAATTTTACACCATGTGCCTTTTTTTAATAATTACACATTTCAATGTTCATGTGTAGCCAAGCGGCACATTATGTTGAAAAATGATGATGATGATGATGTTGATGTTGATGATGATGATGATGATGATGATGATGAAAAATGCTGCTCTGACGGGCATTAGTTTATAAATACAGATGTAAGAAAGGGAAAGCATATCTGAGTCAATGTTTCTTAATGATGCCTTCATAATAGAAAAACAGACAGATGAAGCCTATTTAATTACATCTTCTTAAAGTAGAGCCACTCTGCAGGGTTCTATGGGGTTTTCTAAGCTGTTTTGCGTGTCAGTCGAAACAGTTTAGTACAGAACAGACATAATAAAAATTAATGCACATCGCCCTGCCCGTCCTGTCTACCTCTAATAAATAAAGGAACTCTGTTTTTGTAATATCAATCTTCAACATAATTGTAAAAGTTATTTTGGGGATAAAGTTCTCAGCCGATAAATATATTTACATTAATCAGAGCATCATGTGATTAATTAGATTTGAAAAATACCACATCACAGGCCTAATAATGAGATATTTTTCCAGTAAAATTATTCCTTAAAATTTTTTATTGTGTGCTTTCATTTCAAAACAATTTTTAAAGGTGTACTTTTTCTCAAGGGAAATTAAGTACTGAAAACGTAGGACCACAGGGGAGAGAGGAGACGAAAGTCAAATTTTTCATAAAAAAATTATTTTAAAAGATAATGTTTTTAGCAGAAATACATTTTTGCTGTGGATAATAACTCACAAGAGTGGTCTATCAAAATCAGGTGTTGTTTTGTATCAATATAGAACAACTCCAATATAACTTCACTTAAAACAAAAAAGTTGCACATTGATACTTTTGGCCCCATAGGCAGAGACGAAAGTTATACACGGGTGGGTCAAAAGTAACACGACAATATTTGCTAGATTTTCTGGCTTAATCTTGTTAATTTTAAATATATCTGACTATGACCTTGTTAATGTTAACTGCAAACATATTTTGTCCTTTATTTTTGCAAAAAAATATTAAACAGCATTTTCATTTTAAATTTCACTTCCATCAAATGTTTCAAAAGCAATTCAACAATGCAAACATTTTATACAATGTTTGAATATTTTTTATTATTATTATTGGCAATATGCATACATTTTTTAAAACATCTAAATCCAAACACTGCAATCTCTAATGTGGAAGCAAAAAATAAGGTATGGCTATTAGCAGTCGGACATGAATAACAGTTTTACATTCGTCCCTACAGGAACTTTTGCCATTTAAACCTGATTTACTTTTAAACTGAAAAACTCAGATATTTCAAACTCAAAATGTGTTATTGCACTAAATAACCTGTAGATGGATCATAACTGTGATGCATGAAAAGAGAAACACAACTTGTAATATGGAAAAAAGATCCACTACAATAATTTACTTTTTGCATTTATAAACAGAAATTTGGAGCTAACTGCAGGACACGGTCCCGAAATCACATGAAATTTGGCAGCGCCATCAAGGGTTGCATGCTGAATGTACTGTTATAGCCTGGAAAATGTTGTCAGGGCTTCGAAAAAAAAAAAAAAAAAAAAACGCTTTGCAATTTTGCAAAGCAAAGCCAGAGTCCCTGCTCTGCGAACCCATGTTACTTTCATCCCTGCTCTCCCCTAAACCACGCTTAATATTTATTTTAGTCAGCAATTGTCAACAAGAAAAACTGTGGTAACTTCTTATTTAACACATCGATCAAGTCCAAGACACTTGGAAACTTTGAGATACTGTAGCCTACTGTTAAAGGTTTTAGGCACTTGTTAAAAAATGCTGTAAAATTATGTGATGTTGCCATGGTTCTCAGCTTTTTTTCTGTTTCTTCATGTATTTCCAGACAGACTTTCAACAAACGTTTTGACAAACTTTCGACCACCTCGCAATTATAAAAAATTATGCATCTGAAAAACAATATATATCTTTTAATTAATAGCCTTACAAAAACGACCACTGATATGCTCAGACGCTTTGTTAATATAACACAACTGAAACACTGCAATCCTGACACATCTGTTGAGTAAGAAAGCAGCAACTATGGGTTGATTTTTAAACTTTTAAATGCCAAAAAAAATTATTTGGGTTTTATTACATATTCATTCCTTTTCCCACTATTTATTGCATGACAAAAAGTAAATTGATTTCATTATGTCTTAAGTCATAGTCTTATGTCTTAGGTAATAAGTCTTAAGTCATAGGTAACCGCAGCTCTCCTTAAAAAAACATTATTTAAGGAGTCACACATATTTGTGGCACAAATATCCCTCAGAAGTAACTTCAATTTATTTACTATTAAATACATTTAATACTATCCTGTAAGCAATCAGTCCATTAGTATAAAGTGAACAGACCCTGACAGCTCACACACATCCAGAAGAGACTGCAGTGTCTCATCCTAAGGCCACATTCATGCTCTCAGCCGTACCTCACTGCCCTGCGGCTCTAAAAACAGCACACATCCCGCCATGCTGTGGTTAAATGCCAGCAGGAGTGAATGCCAAGCGCATCTGAGGGTAGTTGCTGCTTTTAATAAGCCTCCTTTGTACTCCAGACGTCAGCTATAAAGATACAGTATGTAGGTCACCAGCAGCACCAGCTCTGCCTTCAGACCCTATAACCAGCTGACTCACGGCTAACAGGAAATACATACTGCAGAAACGGAGAAGGGAAGGATCCAGCCTCTCCGTATCTGCAAATCTGGTGGGTGCAGGAAACGCAGCACAGGAGCCGGAAGGGAGGGAGCGAGGGCTGTGGTCTGGAGGTCCTGGATGTGGGTTTTAGAGACCTGCGCTCTGGTCAAGTCTGTCTTTGTGCTGTACTCAAGAATATTGTATAATTGAAGTGGGCATGCCTTTTCCTGTTTTCTAACTATGCGTTATAGATCTTATTATGAGCAATTTATATGTCCTTTTTTTTACATATCTGACTGTGTAGTATTTATTTAAAAAATTGTAACTCGAACAGGCATTCTCTCAGCTGACGTATTCAGGACTTCTTCAATCCTTTACACTTGATCTTTCTTTTGTTTTCTTATATCAGATTGAGTCATCATCACTGGTGAGAGAATTTAAGGCCTGGGTGATAATCTGTTTTTATAAACCATGTCTTTGCAGCTTCAAGATATACTCAACCACGGATGAGTGTGGATAGACAAGTTTAACATGTGCCCAGTGCCATCAAGTGAAGTCATTCTGTATGATCATTCACCTTAACTTCTATGTACTTACATCAGATAAGAAGTACAACGTACTTATTGTGTTCAGGCTGTATTGCACAACACTTCTGGTGCCACTGACATGGGATATAGATCAGGTTAGGGACAGGTTTGCTGATATGGGTAGGTTTAAGGGTGGGATAAGGTGTAAAAATGGGTCAACAGTGTAATTATAAATGTAATTACAGAAATTAATTACAAATGTATTTAGATGTTGGTCATTTCTAAATACAAGTACAATGCAAAATCAATTATGTACACAATAAGTGCACTGTATGAAATGATTCATTTAAATGCAAGCACATTGTATTTAAGGCCACCTAATATAAAGCGGGACCCGTATGTCTACAGACACATCTAATGATCAAAATGGCATCACGAGGAAAGAGAACAGACTGCAGTTACTGCTCAGAGGGCAGACTGAAGTATAATTTAGGCTTTTATGGTAAATTCACACTTGTAGTGTAGTACAAAAATAATTTTTTAAAACACCTTGACAAAAAGACCAGGAAAAAAAATAAAAAAAATCACACTAAACAGGAAAACCAACTACCTTGTCCACTTTCCACAGTGAAAAAAGCAAATATAACTAAACGATTTCGAAATATGACATTCAAATAAAGTGTCTAACTGATTTTTTAAAAATGACATTAACAGTAACACCAGAGGTTAAATTAGAAAAGACTGTTGAACACATGATAAATCCCACATGCTGTCCATTAAGTCTAATTAAAAGTGTTATTTTTGAATGGAGTTTTGGTTAAATGTATGGTGTAAGGCCTGTGGTTAACAAGACACTCAATATTTTATTCTACCTCATAAAACACTTCAGTAATATCCCCTTTTCATTTTTTTTTTGAAAGTCTGTACTTGTCTTAAAACAAGAGTTGCTAACAAGAGGTTATCAGGAACATTAAACTCACACTTGCAACAATATTGTCCATTTGAAAATGTGTACAATATTGCAAAGTTTATGTAGTATTTTTATTTTATTTTATTTTATTTTATTTAGCTTTAATTCCTAAAATGGGGCGTCACGGTGGCGCAGTGGGTAGCACGTTCGCCTCACAGCAAGAAGGTCGCTGGTTCGAGCCTCGGCTGGGTCAGTTGGCGTTTCTGTGTGGAGTTTGCATGTTCTCCCCGTGTTCGCGTGGGTTTCCTCCGGGTGCTCCGGTTTCCCCCACAAGTCCAAAAACATGCGCTATAGGTGAATTGGGTAGGATAAATTGTCCGTAGTGTATGTGTGCGAATGAGTGTGTGTATGGATGTTTCCCAGTGATGGGTTGCAGCTGGAAGGGCATCCGCTGCGTAAAAACATATGCTGGATAAGTTGGCGGTTCATTCCGCTGTGGCGACCCCAGATTAATAAAGGGACTAAGCCGAAAAGAAAATGAATGAATGAATGAATGAATGAATGAATTCTTAAAATTAACAAACCTTTATTGTTGTTGTTTCTGTAATATAATTGCATTGGGCTTTTTAATTATTTCAGCATAAGAGTCATAATCTTAATGGTATGTAAATGTTTTGTAAAACATTATAATAAATCACACTAAACAGGAAAACCAACTACCTACTAGTTCACTTTTACACACAACTGCAAACTATTACAACTCTAAAACTCTTTTTGGCTGAATGAACTGGTGTGATTCAAACTCAACTTAAGAACACATTGATTAATTTTTGGGTAGTAACTATAGTCTTCTCACCAGTGGACTCCTGGGGGTCAGGAGCACCTCTGTGGAGCTGTGGCCGATGCCAGAGGGGATTCCGGCCGTACGATACATGGACCCCACCGCTCGCCTCTTCCTCGCCTCCTTCGCATCCTTCACCAGATCCACTGTGAGTCCCTGCTCTGCGAAGCTCTTCATGCCATCGCTCGCCAGCGCCCCCTCCTCCCACAGCCGGTACTGTTCATTATGGGTCACGACTGCACACAAGTAAAAACAGCCAATGACTGCATGACAAACACATTGAAACTGCTCATGTTTTCAGGCCTCGTGACTTCTCAGGCCTGCTGAACATTACCCACCACTCCATGAAGTTTTATTGCCCATCAGATTTCACCAAACACAAAAACCAGCTCTGCCACCTTGTGTGTGCTCAACACACCTCGAGCTGTTCAAAATAAAGCCATGTAGAAGCTCCAATGCCAAGTGAATAAACACCTAAAAACAAAACCTTCAGTGAGGAAAACCAGACCTACTATGTCACTTGCGTGCACCTAAAGTTCAGGGGTGACTGCTATGTAATATATTGAAGATTTGTTTTGTCCTAAGAGTAATATTAGCAGACAGCAAAGGGACAGTGTTAAGGTTTTACGTAACTTTTGTTTGAATTAGTTTTTTTCATGTCATTGAGATGACATTTAGCATGCATTACATTTTCAGTTTACTGCACTCAAAAATCCAATATATTTATAGTGATATAATGGTTATACTGTATATGCACAAAGAATAAAAGCATTGATAGTGTAACATGGCAGAGGAATAATATGTATAATCACAGACTAGCATGCAAATATTAAAATATATCATCTACAATGTGAAATCCCTCTTTTTAAGTCACTCTGGATGAGGGCGTTTGTGAAATTTGTAATTTAATTGAAGTCACGTGGCATCCACCTGGTAGTATCATGTGCTTTTGTGACTACTTATGTTTAGATTTTGTGACACATAAATACTACTGAATAAATGACCCTGTGTTACATGCTTACGTATAAACAGAAAAGCAAGCGATTCAAAAGGATATGGGGTTACAGTTATGATTATAACTCTATGTGTTTTGGTAGAACACAGCAAATAATGAATACCTTGATTTGGTGCTCTCTTTCTCACAGCATATTATAATGATGATGTGTTATGGTCCGTAGACTAAACATTGGTGTTTTTGTCACCATTTGAACACATTTCATTTCACGTGAGTGAAAACAATCAAATCAAAAATGTTTTTGATTGGCTCCGGAAGTGGTCAAAAGTAGGCAAGCTCAAAATATTTCCCTCCCAGCTCACACCTGTATGTAGCATCATTCGTGTGTGATCTAATTAACATAAATGCTTCTAAATCTTAAAGGGTTAGTTTACCAAAAAGTTTTTTATTCTGTTATTATATACTCATTATGATGTCATCATTCCAATCCCCTGAGACATTCATTCATCTTCAAGATACAAATTAAGATATTTTAAATTAAATCCAAGAGGTCTCTGATCCTCAGTAGAGAGAAAGGGTCCTGAAACGTTAAATGAAAAAGAACCAAAAACATTATCGAAAAAGTCCATTTGACTTCAGTGGGTAAACTGTAATCATATGAAGCTCCACGAATACATTTGTATCCCCAAAAAAAAGCAGTAAAAACAACTTTGTTTGCCAATGTCTTCCATGTCAGATCAGGGTGTGTGTTTTTCTACGGGCAATATGGGTGTTGCGCTGCAGAGACTAATAGCATGTATCAAAATTCCAATAGAAAATGCACACCCTGACAACCAAGACAAAGGTGAACCAAGTGGTTTTAACAGTTGTATTTTGCCACACAAACATTTTCTTGGAGATTCATATGATTATAGTTGAACCACTGAAGTTTCATGGAATGTTTTAATAATGTTATTTAGTTCCTTTTCAATGTCTCAGGACCATCCCAGGACCATGAGGTCTCAGGGGATTGGAAGGACACATGAGTGAGTTATTAATGACAGAATTTAAACATTTTAATACAATATATGAACAGAGGCTTCAAAGGAAATCCTCATTAGCTTTGTAAATGTGGACACTGTAAATTGGCACTGTATGGAAGGAGCTCTGTAACAGAATGCAGAATGTTTGAAACAACATAAAGATGAGTAAACAAAGTCTGGATTTTCATTTGTAGGTTTACTACTACTCCAAAGAGGGAATGCGCCTAGTTAGAAAATTCACAGATTAGCTCTTGATTCTTCAACTAAGCTAAGAGCTAAGATGATGGTTCTGAAATGATTTCAGCCTCTCTTAAGCGTCCCACTGTGTTCTTCATAGCTACAAACCATTTTGGTCTGGCGAGAGTGAAGGAGAACGAGAGAAAAAGATACAAGTGAGAATGACAGAAAGGCAGGCAGCATGTTTGGCATGCTGACATGTCTAGTCTCTCCAAGCTGCATGTCTGGCCCAAATGTGGACAGAAAAATTGAAGAGCCCTGACCTCAATCAGCTAAACCACAACCGTCTCCCATGCTTTTATCTCTCCGTGTATGTCTTTCCCCAACTTTTATCCAGGCAGTTCATATGTACGGCACAACCTTTTGATTAGATACAAAAATGTGTGGTTTCTCAACATAATTGCGATACAACAGTGATAAATGGATAAAGCGAGGGCCGGAAAGCCATTCAGGAGGCAGCAGAAACCACACAGACATCATCTCAGCGCTCCAAAGCCACAGCCTGAACTTTCAGGATCTCGAGGTTGTAAATGTTTTGGCTGAAGCCGTCCACGTCTGCTGCTGTTCTTGGCTCACTGTGACGACTGGCATACCGGTGACACCCAGAGAGCTCATTCTCAGAATATGCAAGCCATCGCATTAAAGTCAATAACAATTGCAGGCCGCGTGCATTGTGTATTTATAGAGGGGGTATAAAAGAAAAGGGTGAACCTGCAGGGCAGCCCATGTCATCTGGCAACGGTTATTACTTCTCAACCTCCCTCTCATTCTGCTTTCCTCATTAGACCACCCCGCTCCTGTGGTGTGTCAGGTAATGTGTGCATATGAGGGGTCAACGGGGCAAATCTCAGGGTTAACAGGCCAGATGTATAGTATTTAGTGTCCTGACATATATTGAGGTGGGGAAGTCTGAACATCCTCATCTAGGGCTGAGCAATTTTATTTTTTCAATAATCATTTTTTTAAACCACGTCAATACAATAACAATTCTCAAAAGCAGTGAATTAATTTTTTGTATTTATTTCTGATTTCATTGAATGTCTCTGATTAACATAGGTCTAAAATGTATTAATATTTTCCAATATATTGCCCTCTTTTCCATACCTTGCTTGATTTTACAATGAAGAGTTTAACATGGCAAACGCAGGTGGTGAACCCTTGACGTTAACAACACCTTTAAAAAAAGCAGAGGTATGGAAGAATTTCACATTTCTTATGGCGGCTTTGTTTGTTAAACTGTATCATTCCATTATATACTAAGTTATATAACAGGGCCAGATGTGATATGTGCCTAAAACTCCAGTTCAAAAACACTTGTAATCTTGCCTGTGTACCTGCGTGGATGCGTACCTGATTGTTCGTAAAACAGTTCGGTACCATAATGGAAAAGCTGCAAGATTTCTTCTTAAAACATAAAATAACCTAATCCTGACTTTTCTGTTGTGCACAATTTTCAGCTGTAATTCTCAAAGAAAAATATCTGACCACTCTTTTGTAGGATATATATCTTTACATAATGTAGAGGTGTTTTTTAATGTTCAGTACAGTCAAGCCCAAAATTATTCATACGCCAAGGGTACCCCACTATATATATATATAGCCAAGCCTGAAACTATTTATACCGCTGGGGTATGAATAATTTCAGGCTTCTCTCTATGTGCAAAAGCTTTTAAAATCAAGTCTGTGGATCTCAAATTATATTTATTAATTTACCATTTGTAAATCTGTATTCATAAAATTGAGAATTTAATTAAGAATCTAATCAAATCGGAACCTCTGAATCAATAACTAGCCCTAGCCTCATCCCTAACAGGACAGAGCGCACATGGAGCCAACCTCAGAAATTGAGATGTTCAGCATCTTTACCAGCCTACGTCAATCAGACATTTCAGGCAAACTAGCAGGAGTCTTACCCATGAGTTTGGACCATTGCGCAGGTGGCCGGAATAAGGGATACTGTTTAGGGAAGGTCTGTGGACTCCAGTGGCCGGTGAACACCAGGATGTATGAGGCGGGTCCTCGAGCGCTACACTCCGTCCCATTGGTCGGGTTCACCAGGGCTGTGCATGACAAGGTAAATCTGAGCAGCACGACGAGCAGCTGCTGCAGCCAACCTGGAACCAAGATCTCTGATGACATCATCTGCATCAGGGGGGAAAAAAGAGCAGAAAAAGTCATTAGGTAAATACAGAGCAGCTATCTTCAGGGGAAATGCAGTCTGATCCCATTCTTATTGTTAATATTAGGATAAAGTGTAATCAAACACATTCCCCTAATCGTAACTCTGTTTCAGTCCTGCAGCAAATATATGTATTGCGGGAGGAAATTACTATACTTTGGTTCCTTACACCTTAATCTTTATTTAATGTCGAGGCAATGGTCTGAGATTTCCAGCTGGCTCTGGATGAGAGTGCATTCAAAGACACCCATAAGCTGATATTGCAAAGTTATCCTGCTTCTGGAGTGCCAACATCCTCCAGATTTAGCACAAATCAGCTCCAAAACTTTTTCTGCATCCCAATCTTCCTACTTGTACTACCCCCAAAAAGCATGTAGCCTTTGCACAGAAAAATATATACTTTTGAGTGTGTAACAGAAGAGTATAGGCATACTTTAAGACATACTACTTCCTCATTACACACACACACTTGGCGAATAAAGCTCATTCTTATGTGAAGCTCATCACGTTCAGTTTGTTACTTACATCTCCTGTCAAACATCTTGTCAAATCCTCTGGATTTCTTTTATTTAATTTCCAACCATATTGGAGATTCAACCAAATATAAACTTTCAGTCATCCTTTACTCCTCCAGTTTACTCTTTTGTTGAACACAAAGGAAGATATATTGAAGAATGTTGGAAAATACAACAATTGACTTCCGTACTAGGAAATACAGAAGTCAATGGCTGTTTTTTTCCCAAGATTCTTCAGTATATCTTCCTTTGTGTTCATCAGAAGAAAGAAATTCATAAAAGTTTAGAACCACTTGAGTTTGAGTAAATGTACTGTGAGTAATATTAGATTATAAGTTTGCATGGATCTGCACTGAAATAGTAGAACATTAGGATAACTTTTGTAGTGCCATTGCTGCAGCATTAGAATTACACTTTTTTTGGCCAAAGGTTGTAGGATTACATTCCAGTGTAAAAAGTGTAGTTGGTCCAAACCTGAATTACTTCCATTCAGTAGGGGAACACAAAATGTATTGAGCACTCCTTTGCATACAATACAAGTAAATTTAAAGTAGAACATTTCATTAAAAAAAAAAGACACATTATACCACCGTAAAAGTAGTTCCTACTGGCTGTATTTCAAAATGTTCTGAAATGAAAGTTAAAAACTGAAATTCTTCTCCTCTGTTGTAGCTCTGGAATTTCTTTAGCATTCAGCAGCATCTTATGACATGTAAGCCAGTAAAACACTGTGTGTCATTGACGTTAAACCGTGTTAGACATGTTTTCTCAAAAGGGCAAATATTATACTGTTTTGGGGGTTTTAATGTGTAATAAAACTGTTTGTGCACATAAAGGATCAGTCAATGCCAAAGGGAATGAAACTTCAAATGGAAAACACTTGCCTCAAACACCTTGTTTATAGTCTTGACATCATTTTCTTGACTTCTTTGTGAATAATGCCCATAATGCACTTTTACTGGTTGCTTTGGCCTACCCTTAAAGAAAAGTTTGTAAGTGATTTCACTGTCATTGAGGCAAAGTTTTTTTTCGATCGTAAAAGGCACAATATTGTACTTTGAAAATCTACACTACAGTCGCCTTTGGAATAATACTGGTTACTCGTTAAGCCACACAAGCTGGAACTCAATCAAGGGATGTTACTTGTCCAACACAAGCTAAAAAAAACAAAACTATACTTCTTTTTTTTAAATAAAAACTAAATTAACAAGAGGGTAAGCATACAATGTGCGTGAAGCCAATGTCTTTTCTTCCTCAGTTATTAGTTTATCCACAATGTGGCCACCGTGTCTTGAGGCATTGATTTACAAGGTAGTCAAAAAACCTTCACAAAGGGAATGTGTGCAAACTACAGCGACAATGGATGCTTATATAAGCAAGAGATTGTGCAAAGATGTTAGAAAGTACCCTCATTTGTGCAGCTCAAGCAGGAAAGAATACAAAGGCAGTTATTTGAGTTATAAATCCTAACTTGCTTAAGGATGGACCCCTATAGGCCAATTGAGGTATTTCAAGTTGACACAATGCACGAGTCCATTGCCCGTGTACAGAGCAAAATGAAGAAAATTTCGAAAGGCTGTGTGTTCAACTCTGCACATCCGATAGTGTGCATATAAAAGTATACTTTTGGCTTATAAAGTTGATTAATTACAAAATAGTTAATCAGCTGATCATGTTTACCGTTTACCGTGTTAACGAATGAGTGTGAAAGAGGTGCTAGATCGATATTAAATATGAGTAAAATAATGATTTATTTTAAATCATCTAAATGTACTGTAGCAGACTATCAAATGAAAACAATGAACCTGTGAATGAGCATATACTCATGAAGTTTTTATGCTTCTTTTTTAAACCCTGTTCTCCATTCATCTTCCTTTTATTAGTATGTGGTATGACAGTCAGTCTGCCAGTTTGATTTATTTGGGGGCAACACGCAGGCAAGTACATTTCAGTTTGAACCACGCTTTTAAAGCAAGGCAGCAAGTCACTTTCACAAAACCTTCGACTTACTTCATGCTTTAAATAAAACACAATTAACAGCTGTTGAAGGTATGTGAGATGAACTCAACATCACCACAGCACAGATACACCCAGTCACATCCCAGCCAACCAATTCTTATTGCAACAACCCTAGGCTTGCCGTTTATTCCCGACTAAATTAAAATAACACGACAGCAAGGGTTGTGTGACTGAGTTATTTTCATGCCTGTGATTGTGTGCTGAGTACATTACGCAAGACCGGCTTAGACGCGCGGGCTGAAGCTTTAGAGCATGACTGCATGAAATACTGGGATCTGCGCTGTCTGCCACTGTCTTTTAATAAAGAGACAAAGTGACACAGGGCAGGAGTTCATCACCGCAGGCTCAGACTGTTGCTCTGGCCCCGTCCGCTGGATCCCCATAGTTTATAACAAGCCACAATCAGATGACAGACCCGCAGATCAAAGATACAGGCTCACAGAGTCCTGGTATTTTTATGCTCGCCTGTTAAAGTTTGAAGCCATTATTGTAGGTTTAGATTGGACCGGTAGTTCATATAAATATATTTCAGAGGGCGACTCTAGTGTTATTGAAGAAAAGCAGCGCACTGGGTTATAACAGTGGCTCATGATGAGCAGATATATATTAAGATCCATGTGCAGAGAGGTCTTGAGTCACCAGAAATGACCTCATGTCTAATGGACATAGTTCCTGAGTGAGAGAGCAGCTCAGCTCTTCTTGTTTTAAAGCCGGCTAGACCACAGGTTCAATGGGACATGGATAAAATCTTACGAGCGAGGACTGAGCGTGCACTCCTTTGTGGTTTCCTTTCTTTTTCCTGCAGAACTCACAGTCTATTTCTGCGATGTTTGACAGATCAGGTTTCGGCATCTTTTGGAAAATCTGAAGTGTTGCTGAACTTTCACACATGCAGACTTTTCCAACTGGATATTTTCCCCCCTTTGAAGCAAACGGTGTGTGAACAGAAATTAGCCCTAGCAATTTGTGAAGCTACATTGCTGGAAAAGTGCACTATTGAGGGCAAAAAGCATATGATTTATGACTTGAGAAATCTCCTCAACTGTTTGTGCTTATCACTAATTTCCAAAGGTGTCCACCCAATGTCTTCATGTCTTAAGTGTTTGTTGCAATTTATATATTTGCATCTGAAGATTAATTACATCAAATGTCTTTAAAGGCAGTAGTATTTCTTTGCACCAATTTGTCCCCTTAGTTTTATATCCCCTTCTGATTTGTGTAACACTATGGACACTCACATTTAATCAAATCTCATTTAGTTAAATGGGCTGCTTTAACACAAGCAGCTTTACCATATTAAACAAAAAAAATGTGTCAGTGATATCTTCTGAATTATACTCTGTATATTTATATAACATAAATTTCTAGTATAAAGTATCTACAGTGTGAACGTTTTTACTATTGGACATCTGACCTCAAGGGATTGAGAAAATGAGAAAGAAGATTTCCACCTCAAAGAAGGTGGAGCTTCAGAGCCACACCAACCTATTACAAAATCACCACAGATCAATTGTTGCTCCATGTTTACCAGCCAGCTTTCCCACAAAGTTCACTTTGGCCTGCTATTTTGACCACATGAAACTGATTTACAAAACTGATTTAGTTTAAAATTGTCGCATCAGTTTGTCCTTTGATTTTGTACTTTTTTTAAACCACACTTATTTTGCCTTATTTTGCACAGTTTACCCAATGCAAATGTACTTACCATTTACTCTGCCTCATGTGGTTTCAACCACATGAGTTTCTTTATTCCACTGAACACAAAAACAAGATATTTTGAAGAATGATGAAAACTGGTAGCCATTGACATCCTTAGTAAGAAAAAAAATACTATGGAAGTCAATAGCTACTGCTTTATAATAAAATATTATTTCTGTTCAAATATGTTTGGAACAAGTGTGGGTCAGTAAATGATGACTAGCCTTTTAAGGTAAATGTCATGTGGTTTAATCAAGTTAAAACTGTGAGTTTACATTTTAATCCATAATAATATATATATACATTTTTTTCATTAATTATTAGTTTTTTTGCACCACATGACATATGGCACCTATCTAAAATATTTCCTTTTCATAACATCAAATTACCTTTGTTTGTTATAAGAGACATAATGACCTTGAATTGCAGTCTTGAGGGTTTGTCTCTGACATCATTTTCTGTTATGTTTTTTCCATGCATAAAAAAGACATAAAAATCATGATTATCTACATTTTGCAAATACATTACATACAATCTCTTCATCTGGAAAGTTAGACAAACTGTCAACAGGTCTGGAAACAGTTTGAGATTCTTGATTTCTGGCATCATTGTTTGAAAGCCATTTCCACTTATTGACAAATTACAGATTTTTAACATTTTCTCACTGATGAGTAAACAGGACCAAAAAGCTTCTGAAAGTGTGAAAAGCAGATGTGGCATTCACCAGAAAAGGTAAACAGGCAGTTTTACTGCACTTTAACAGATTTTGTGTGTGAAAGGAACCATAAAATGAAAACATCAAATAATACGTGCAATAGTTGCTCAATAAAGCTTGTTCCCAAAACAAAAACAACAAAAACGTGTTTCTTCATGTGAGACCTTTGAAGAAACAATGCCCTGTCTATCCGGCACAGTCAGCAATCCCAAAAAATCATCCGCTGACTATTAAAACTTTATAAATATTTTGATCTCCCATCTGTGCTGACATTTTGCACGCGTACAAATGCAAAATCCACATTATCTCTGGGGCTCGCGCTGCGAAATGAAATTAAGTCAGTTTACAGTGTCCTGAGCTGGGATGTGTTCCTGCAGCGCTGCACTTGCCAGTGGTTGCAGATGCTGCTGAACATCGACCTAAAGCAAACCTTCCTCTGTGTGCCCTCTCCACACACTCACATATTCTCAAACATCCAACAAACACTGCAAACCCCTGCACCCAGCACGAACAAGACACAATAAAACCAGGGGAGACGGAAAAGAGCCAAAGAAAAGAGCTTGCGGCTTTTTTGCCACTTAAGCTTAAACTTGCAGGGAGAGCAATTATGAAGCCACAGCGCTCGTGTACTGCAAAAAGAGGTCAGAAATGATGAAGCTCAGTCTCATGCAAATGCAAAACCACACCGGCAGACTAAGACAGAGCGAGAAATGAATGAGAAGACAGGGAAAATGGTTAAATGACTGTTAAGAGCAGCACACGTGTTAAAACACTTAAGCACTGCAGCATTGTTCCTCAAAGAGACGTCAAACCTGCTGAAGAGGAGTGTGGGAAGCTTGTGGTATATAGAGGCACCGCAGGAAAGGGGAGAAGCAGAAAAGCAACCCTTGTCTTAACCTTTGCCACAGCAGCCAGCATGAGCATGAGAGACAATCACACACAGAGAGACACACAGACACAAACACTAGAGAAGAGCTCAGTCTTACCTGTTTGTGATGGTAGACAGCAGGACAGGGCTGGTGGAGATGTGCACTACTGATCAAGACACCTCACTTTCATGCTCTCTTTCCCCTCCTCTCTTTTTCTTCCTTTCTCTCCTCCCATCTCTCCTCTCACCCCCACCTCTCCATGTATGGGTACACACGCGCACACACACACACAAACACCACACACCAGTCATGCTCTTTTTCCTTTTCATTTCCTTTTCTCACATATGATCTCCTGTGTAACTGAGTGTTCATATATATATATATATATATAGAGAGAGAGATAATTCATTCATTCATTCATTTTCTTTTCGGCTTAGTCCCCTTTATTCATCAGGGGTCGCCACAGCGGAATGAACTGCCAACTTATCCAGCATATGTTTTACGCAGCGGATGCCCTTCAAGCTGCAACCCATCACTAGGAAACATCCATACACACTCATTTACACACATACACTACGGACAATTTAGCCTTCCCAATTCACCTATAGAGCATGTCTTTGGACTTGTGGGAAAAACCGGAGCACCCGGAGGAAACCCACGCAAACACAGGGAGAACATGCAAACTGCACACAGAAATGCCAACTGACCCAGCCGAGGCTCAAACCAGCAACCTTCTTGCTGTGAGGCGATTGTGCTACCCACTGCGCCACCGTGCTGCCCTATATGGATAATTCACTCCATCTAATAGTTAAGGGTCAGTCTTTGACCTCTAGATTTTTTATTACCTTCAAAAGGACCTTAATTATTTGTATCTATTTTCTTCATTATTTAACTTTTTTTTATGTGTCCCTGCCTATGTTCTGATCAACTCTGCTACATTGATTATAAAATGCTATAACAATTTTTTAAACGCTGATAGAAAAATCATGTGACATGAATGTCATTTATTTTTTTCTCATTAACTTCTATGAAATGTTTGATACACTAATAGTAGATTATTTTTTTTCAACTGTAGTTGTGATATTTTAGTGAATTCTATGTACACATTTTAAAAACAGTAATATGATGAAAATACATAAAATTATGTTTTAGACATGCAGTGTAGTAACAGGTTGAGGGGTTACCCATCTAAAGCAACAAATAACAACTTACAGCATCAAATAGTGAAAAATGCCAACTCTGTTATTGTCAACTCTATTAGTGGTTTATAAAGTTGAAACGCAAGTTAAACAACAATTAGCAAATCAAATGTTCCCAATCACATTTAAGAATTTATTAATTCAACATTAATAAAGGATTAAGTTCACTGTTAATTATATATATATATATATATTATATTATATTTGTTATACATTTGTTGCATGTCATTCCAGTTGTCATTTACAGAACGTTTCTCTGTTGTGCTGAAACTGCTGCATTGTCAGTCTATGAGAGTTTGAACATCCTAAAACATCCTAAATCCTAAAACATACTAAAACAGTTCATGTTTCCTCTATGAACCATATGATTTATTATTTCAAGAGCACAAACCATCTCAGATGCACATCACTGATGTTCAGTAAAGATCTGAACACTGAAATGAGTCCTTCAGCTACACTGCGCTGATCTCCAGCAGCACTCCAGCACAAAGAGGCACAGCGAGATTGGTTTTCATAAATGTGAACGACATCTGGGAATTATCTGGTTAGAAAGCAGTCAGTCCCTGTGAGAGCTCACGTCAACTCAACATTACACACATTTGTCACTGATTTGCCTGTCACGAAATGACACTAGCAGAAACCCAGCTGAAAGGTTTTTTTGTTTTTTTTTACCAGGCTCCATAAATCAAGATTGGCATTTACAGGAAATGTCCAATCTAAAAGCATCGATTCATCAAATTTTGTAATGTTTACTGCGTCAGGAGTGGGTAGTCATCACTTCATCAGAGCCCAGACTGAACGATGAATAGTTTGCACTGACGCAGATGGGACTGGACGCCGCAAACTATAGTGAATTAGTGATCGTTTTCTGTCTCGATGAGTGTTATGTACACTGAGTACACTGACCTTAAGGTGAACCTATGTTGGACAAAAGCCCTTGATAAATCTGTCAATGGACAGACAAAAGAAAGTACATGCAACCTAAAGGAATGCAGATTCAATTTCTACAACTGCTCACAAAAGTAACTGTTTCCATACCCCAATTTTTATCCGCATTTTGGAAAATGTGAATAATAAAAAAAACTTATGTGCACAACTGGGTAGGAAAAACTTTATTCTATAGGAATAAATGTGTATGAACTACAATGGGAACACATTTCCTAAAACTAAATTCAGCATGCACATCAAAAAAGTCGTGATTTTGTTTTAACAGATCATTCATTTATTTTATTTTCGGCTTAGTCCCTTTAATAATCAGGGGTTGCCACAGCGGAATGAACCGCCAACTTATCCAGCATATGTTTTACGCAGCGGATGCCCTTCAAGCTGCAACCCATTACTGGGAAACATCCACACACACTCATACATACACTACGGACAATTTAGCCTACCCAATCCACCTATACCGCATGTCTTTGGACTTGTGGGGGAAACCGGAGCACCCGGAGGAAACCCACGTGAACACGCAAACTCCACACAGAAATGCCAACTGACCCAGCCGAGGCTCGAACCAGCGACCTTCTTGCTGTGAGGCAATCGTGCTACCCACTGCGCCACCGTGTTTAACAGATCATGTGATAACAAAAATAGGCATGATGGGATAGCATTAATGAGCAAACCAGCAGACCGACTACATTGTACAACATCTCAAATGTTCTTCTGGTCATTCTAAAATCACTTAGCCAAAGTCAGTCATCAAAATTGTTCGGTATTATTACTTCTATAAGGACTTTTTTTCCTGGGGTTTTTGTAATAACTAGCACCTGAAATTACTCTAGGCTCTAGGCCTGTATTTCTCACAGCTGAACAACAGCATAAAACTATGATCACCTCAGGTACTGATTATGTGCTTTACTCAGTGTTAATAGTTCGCAAACCTCAGCAAATTCTGTTTTTCTTTTAATATTTGGCACCAGTTCAATAGGAAGTGACGATTTTGTTCTTTTTGACTCATTGGATTCCATTTCGCAAATCTTTTATGTGATATTCCAGTTTTGCGGTTAAATCTAGATGGAAACAACTAATTAGTGAAGATGTTGGAAAGCTGACATGCCTTCCAGTATATGTAAAACTCAATCAATTTGACAATACATCACTGGCACACCAAGAAACATTTCACAAACACTTGGTTTTATTTTAATGACCTATTTTTTTTTGTTGTTGAAATAATTGTGGTTACAAAAACAGCCATCTTAATGTTCTGTTATCCAAAAGTACAAACGAGCTCATGCTCAGTCATCTAAAAACAAAACAATTTCAGCAACCAAAAAAGTCATTTCTGTTCAGCCTTTCAACTGCGGCTGTCTACTCCATCAACAGCTCACTTTTTCCCATCATTTGACCTTAGACAAATTGTCAGGGGGACCCATGACGTCATTTTGCGGGATCGAGTGGAGATGAAGCCATTGAAGCCATGTCAAACAAACGGGCAATGTCCAGCAGGGCAAACTCTGAGACGATGATCTAGAAAAAACCTTTACATGGGGACAGAGAGCAGCATAAACAGTCATTCACTGCTGACCGACTCCCATAAACAGTGGAATATAGTTTTACGTCTTGTCTGAGGGAAACTAAGGGTTTTAGACATAATATATGGTCACCTTCATGTCTGGAGGTTCAACGTAGCCGTATGATAAAACATCACGTCTGGGTCACTTATCACACCTGCATTAAAGAATACTGAATGCAACTTAAATTAGAAAGGCTTTCTGCACTAAAAGTAATCATTCACCAAAAATTTAAATGACCCTATAATTTACTGACCCTCTGCCTCAGGCATCCTCAGTGTATATGACTTTCTTCTGTCAGATGAACATGGTGGGAGTAGTTTAACATTTTATAGGTCTTCCATGCTGTATAATGGTGTTGGTACTAGTGGGTCATTTTTTGAAGCTGTCAAAAGTTCAGAAATCTGTCATAAAACCAACCAATATAACGAATGTCTTATGAAGCAGATCGAAGTGTTTTTGTAATAAAATTTCTCATTTTTAAATTACAAACTGAAATCAGACTGCCAATTGCATGTTCTATCTAGCCAACCTCTTGGCCGACCCCCTGATGGTGAATAAGCTTTTGTTTTAAAAAGTGTTTGTTTTGTGTTTGTCTGACAGAAGAAAGTCATATACTGTACAGCGAGGACACCTTGAGGAAGAGTACACTATGGAGCAATTTAAATTTTTAGATGAACTAGTCCTTTAACCCCAATTAAGGGTACATTTCATATTTACCAAATGCTCCAAAAAGGAAGTAAATCCCCAGACACCCATGTTAAAATGGCCAACTTTACAGCATAAAAAAAAAAAAAAAAAAAAAGTGTATATACAAAAAAATAAAATAAAACTGTACCACAGCTAATATTACCCTTCATGACAACAGAGGGAGGTGAATTAATACATTTTTTATATAACTCATCCATTTAATTATGTTTAATGCTTAATTATGGGTGAGACACTTGATTGAGTTTTTTGTTTTATGTTGCATTACAGTTTATTGGTTATTGGGGTTATAGAAGGGCATAATTATCAAATATGACATGCTGTACACTTAATTGTGCTCATAGGCGATTCAAGCATTTTTCTGGTGCATGATATTCTCATAATTTATTTATAAATGTGTTTTATTCAATAAAACGTATTTATAATTTTATTTAGAACTGTAATGTACTCCAGAATCTGTCAGATCGATTAGCTGTAGGCTATAAAATCTGAAACGTTTTCATAAAATGCTATGCCTGCCAGACGAACACAATAGTAGTAGTTCTAAATTTTATCCTGCCTCTTCCATGCTGTAAAATAAATGGTGTTGAGTAGAGGTTTTTTTTTTTTTTTTTTTTTTTTTTTTTTTTAAGCTTCCAAAAGCACATAAATCTATTGTCAAACTATGCCATAAGCGAACAGGGGGTTAACACTGACCACAGCACAGATACTCAAGAAACATACAGACAACAGCCTATGCAACAAACAATAGAAGACTTAACTCAAGAAACATAAAACAGAACAGACTGAGGACGACCCAAATAATAAAAATAACATAGTTTGTTTCTAAAAGCCATGTTGTCTCAAACTGTAAAGTCTCGAATTACCTGAATTTTAGCGCCAATCCTGTGACTCAAGTTCAGGTGCTGATGGGAAATGTCAAACGGAAAACGCGGCAGTTTTAAAGAAGCCATTTCATTCTTATCTTTAGACTTCAATTTAGGAAAAATGGAATAAAAGTCTGTATCATTTGAGGATGCTGTAGTAGAGCCTTTATGTAAATCTACCAGGTGCTGCGTTTGTCCAATCAATGATGCTGACACCACAAACCCGCAAAAGAGAAAGTAATAATGAAGGTTTGAATGATCTGCAGACTGAAACTTGATTTACTTGATGTTGTACTTTAGTTAAGTTTAGGGAGTTTAAAACTTTAATTAGGAAAAACGTAGTTCTCACACACCTTTTTTTTTAATAAATGAAAGGTTGTCTTAAATTTGTAGTGCAATTTGTAGTTTCTGTTTGATGATCGTTATTTACTTACAACAATTCAATTATTCACAACAAGCTATACCATGTTCCAACATAAGATGCATAACGCAATAAAATGCAACAATGCTAGATATTCTTATTGAATATTAGAATTTACCAAGTTATATGAAGTGTAAAATCAAATCTCAAAATCTAAACCATAATAAAACTTGGTTTGGAAGATGGACTCAAGTTCATAATTTTCTTGTACGGGTCTTATCCTGAATCAAACAATAAGCCTATATTAAGTGCTTTTGAACGCAGAAGTGTCAAAAGTTACATACTGCAGCTTAAATGAAGGCCCATTTACACCAGTAACTAAATCCTGCAGTTTTGCCCTCGAACACCTTAAAAACCCAAACTCTTTAAAGTCCTCTCATTGACAATGTTTTAATCAGGTGGAGATTTCAACAAACTTGTTTCTCTGTGCTGTTGGCGTGGGAAGTTTTTCACATTAAAAATCTCACAAAAAAAGGTAATAAAAATACACTTCACTGTGGGAAACGGTATGCAAAAAAAGGTCAAGCAATACCCTGAATCTATTAAACAGCTTAATATTGCATTAAATTTCGTATTTTTATTTATTTTTTTGATAGTCCTTTGTTTCACCCATATTTTACAAGTCATTAGAACTTATTTATTCTGAGTTATGTTACTTGAAAAATGAGGCTAAGCTGGATTGAATATAATTGAAAACATTTGTTTTTTGGTAAATTTGAGGTCTCGTCTTTAACTCCTCTATAGAAGGAGTCAGTAATAAGGGAGTTTTAGAAATTACAAAGCCATTTCAGGAAACTCTTTAAATATCTTTAAAAGTTCAGCGACTCCATAAAGAATGTTGCACAATCCTTACGGGAACTCAGACATAATAGTGAATCACTGCAGTAAAACATTTTCTGCATTTGTTTCGACTTTGACATCAGCTGAAAGGAGCAACCTTATTATCCAAACACCGTAAAACATCTATAAACTTACAACTCCATTTTACTCAACTATACAGTGTAGAACCCACTGTTATTTTTCTACACAGTTTCGCCTATTTACACAGGAGTTTCCTTCATTTACAAGACGAAGAATGTTTACTGCCAAACCTTTATGGCTAACCTACACTCCTAAACCTCAGCTTTCAACAAAAACAACTGAAATGGCACAAACAACAGGCGCCAAAAAAACACATTCAACATCCTACATAATTCATTTATGCACACAAAAGGGTTTTCCTGTCCTAAATCCAAGATAACAAGACTTAATATGTGGCAGAGGGAGTTTCTCAGAGACATTTGGTAACCATTTAAGCTAGCAGGAGGTAGGGGGGTAAAAAGCCCTGAACACTTCATTAACCTGATTGGCAACACATCAGCACCCGCGGACATGAGCTGATAAACAACCATCAGGACACATTCAGAGGGAAAACCCAGCTAAAAATACTTTCCTTCCTTTAATCACCTCAGCCGGTGTGGTTCTTTTCCCTGAAGCCAAAGATGTTGTATGAACACAAAACCACTAACACCCGAAGAGCATGTCTGGAAAACTTGAGTTATGAACTTTCGGCTAGACTTGCATGAACATTTACACTAAACCAGGCTATTTAAATTGCAATGTCGGAGTTAAGGATCAAAACCGATTTGTGTTCTTAGTTGATTGAACAAAAACGCATACAGCGAGACAAAAAAATGTAACTAAGGCGCCAAATTATTTTTAAATCCAACAATCTAATTTATACTGCCAGGTTTAGTGTAAATGCTCATGCGAATTTAGCCAAAAGATTATTAACATTATAATCATTACTATTGTGGCAACAAATTAAGAACTTATTTTTGCAAGCAGTAGGCACAATTTAGAAATTTGTACAGGACTTTCAGTTGAATGTTTGCCACAAATTGAGAATTGCACACAATTTAAATAACGCAAGTGAATTAGTAGAATGTTTTTGTTGTATTAAACTGGTGGAACAAAATATTTCAGTCTTTAACCATCCAACGCTGAAATGTTTTTCTTCACTCAGCAAGGCTTTATTTATTTGATAATTACATTAAAAACATAGTTCTGAAATATTACTATTTTTAAAAATAGCTCCAAAACACATTTAAAACTGATGGCAAAACTAAAAAAATTCACTTTTAATTTGAGCGTAGTGTCAGATGATCCTTCAGAAATCTTTCTAATATGCTGATCTGGTGCTCAAGAAACATTATCAATGTTGACGACAGTTATTTGTGTAATTCTTTAATGTAACTTTTGAGTTTGTCCTGCATAACAGTATTAAATTGGCAAGTCTAAGCAAAACATCTCAAATGTAGTTAGACTTTGACCTTAAGAGTTCAGCTTTTCAATTCATGTCAGGAAAGAGCGAGCGACCAATGGTTTAATCTTTAGGATTTTATTAAAATACCTTGTGGAATTTACCATCAGAGGTTACCATCACAAACATGATTGTTTTCTAATAAAAAAGTAAACAAAAACAAAAGTAAAGCTTAAGAGCCTAGTTACAGGATTTTTTTTGTTGTCATTTTTACTTTTTTTGCAGTCTGGTGATGGAGGGGGGGGGAGGGGGGAAATCAATTCACAACAAAAAGAAGGTAAGAGAAAGGAATAAAAAGTTCACATGTTGTAAAAATACATTTCCCAACTTCAACGTTACACGCAGTTCTATTAAAACATTCATTCTTGTGTTGTTAGGTGTCAGTGCGACAAATACGCAAAAAAAGGAGCAGAAGAGAGAGAGAGCGATAGCAAGGAAAAGTATCACAGAGAAAGACACTCACTGTTGAAAGATGGACTGTGTAAGAGAGCTCTGGAGATCTATACCGTGATCATCATTCGGATGGAGGAAGAATGTGTGTAGCTGGCGGCTGTAGGATATGTTGTGTATTTGAACCCTGAGAGAGAGAAAAACTGACTGCTCCAAGTCCATATCTATCCTCTCCAGCCTCCCTTCATGGACTAAATTTAACCACATGGGCAGCTCCTGAAAGGGTCTTTCATAGCACCCGAGCATTTCACACCTCAAAGTGAAAGCCATTTGCGTTCTGCGGAAATATGCATCAGAGCAACATACGGCTAAAGAAAACAGCTTCCTCTCTCTTACATGTGTGTTTGCTGGGAGAAAACGAGAATCACCAAACCCACGACATTAAGGCAGCGAGGAGACCAGCGGACAACGGAAACAGGATGCAGAGGGTAAAAAAAAAAAAAAAAAAAAAAAAAAAAAAAAAGAGACTCATCTTGAAATGTTTCAATACAACATGTCGAACACTGAAGGACACAAACTAGATCAAAAGGGTCTCATTTCTTGGTTGTAACACATAGTGCACATCTCATATCAAAGCTTGATGACGCTGACGGCAAAGAAACACCACGATAATGCTAGAAGAAATTCAAAAATGCTGTAGTACAGGGAGATTTTTTACAGAGCAGCTATAAAGTGTTACAAATAAAGGGCGTCACTTCAGTCTAGGAAAAGCTGCACGTCACTCAAAACTCAACATCAAAGTGTGGCCAATGGCAATGCAAGGGGCGGGGCCTGATAACATCATGCATTAATCCATCAGGACTGACAATTGAGGGCGACGACCATCTGGGGACACTTACGACAATGTCGACTAACTAGAACGGGCCGTTTGTACACAGCAAGAATCCCCATTCGCACTCATTTACAAACAGCTTCAGACCCCCTTTTTTCATTTATTAGCATACATCTTGACCAAGACATGAAACTGTGCTCCTTTATACAGAAAAAAAAAAAAAAAAAAAAAAAAAAAAAATCACAGATCAAGAACTATCTAGAGCTAAAGCCTGAGATTCAAACTACATCTAACGAACCAATATTATAGACATCCTATGCATGGAGAAACAAAAAAAAAAAAAAAAAAAGCTTTATTTTGACATTTTTGAATGAAAAATTGATGTTCTGGATAAGCAGTCACACACTTTCGCATACATGCAGACGCATACACACCCTCTCAGAAATAGGAACCTATGAGCTAAAAACTAAAAAAGCTGTACAAAGCGAGAAAGATTTGAGCTTACATTCAATATCTGTTACTGAGGTACTAGAAAGGCCTTTCTCTTCAGACAGAACGCTAATCGAGACACTCTCCTACCTTCTTTGGAAAGCAACCAGCGTTTCAGTGACCTAGCTTTTACATTCTTCCCACCTTATCTTCTGTGCTCTAAATGGTAAATACGTGGAGAGGGCTGATATTATCGATGCCCATGCAAACGTCAAGCTCAGAGTATGACCAGCTTTAATTGGGTGCGGCCCATCCTGAGTTTCTGGAAGTGTGAGACAGACAAGAGCGACGGATGGAAGGGCCCACAACAGGTCTGCTAAACTTTCACTGTGCAACCATCAGCTGAGCGAGGATGAATTATCTGTGAACCTGAGGGGGGGGAAAAGCAAGTCGTCGCCACCTGCTGGTCATCAACAGTACTACCGCCTCCATAGCTCACTTAAACCTCCTGTAGAGGGTGGATGAAACTCAGCTTGTTTATATCAGGTCTGTACGAAAATGTGTTTGTGAGTTTAAGAAATTGTGTGAGTGTTAAGAGTTTAAGTGCCTTGTTGGAAGTAGGAAGGGCCGGGCGGGTGGATGCGCTACACAGTGATTTCATTAAAGCTGAAGACACAAGCGGGGATATGAAGGGTGGACAAGTGTGCCTCGCTGCATCACAAAGAGAAGGCCTAATTGGAAAAAGAGGCACAAGGAGGAAGTACAGCAAGATATAATCCAGGATAAAGAGAAGATATGGAAAACAAGGCAAATATTCTTCAAATGGCTAAGAATAAAAAAAAAAAGGTGCCAATATTTTCAGCTTAGCTATGGTGGATCTCAGTACGAGTCAAGCGGAGGTCAATGTTGTAATAAGAGCATCTCCTGTTTTTTGTGGGGAGCTTTAAGGTGTCTCAAATCTCGCAGATATATCTTATGCTATACACTTTGTCAAATGAATATGGCTTTGTTTGAAACTTTCATGTATGAAGTTGGCAGCCTATAAGCAATCTCCCATCATTATCAAGCTGTTCACAAAGAGGGCGACAAAAGACAATGGGATTTCAATGACACTGTTATGCAGACCTCAGGCATTACAGACGCCGTAAACCTTGTGACTTAAAGTGGAGCTCTGGAGGTGTAGCTCAATCTCTTGTTTTCTGCCAAGAGACAAAAGGATGGGCATTTCTAGAAGATGCCTTCCACATGAAGAGAGAGTGAGAGGAATGCAAAACATCTGAGCTCTTCCCGTGGGCCGAGTTACTCTCAGCCACAGGCCATCACCATTAGCCTTGATCTCCGTTATTGAACACCAGCTGGGAAACAAACACTGATGGCTGTTGAATTTAACGGTGTGAGCCAGCTGTTACTCTGTTTTGACGATCAAACATTTGCTGAGATGGGACGAGTTAAGAAGGTTTTACAAATGTATGCTAAGTGGAGGATGGGCAGGGGATGAAGGAAAGAAAACAAGGTCCATGCGTTTATTTCCACGCAGTTAAAACAGATAAGAATAGAACAGAAATGTAAGAAACACTACTCGGAAAACAAACTCCAACTAGTCCAGAGTAGATACAAAGCAAAGGAACTGGGATTTGAAGCTTAGAAATAGTGTGTATCAACCCAATTATTGAATCCTTGAGAGAAGTTATTGCTTTCTGCCAAAGTGAACAACAGAGAATACAGCGAGAGTGGAAATGAGGGTACGTTTGGGCTAGAGGGTTTCACTCCTGGGTTGTACACATGTTCTGTTGGACTGGGGTGACCCGAGGTCACATCAAAAGCATGGGTGTAAGTCCCACTGAAAGGGCACCGATCAGAGCGAAGATGGAATGTGCTGGGATGCTATTGGTCGGAAGGGATGTCTCTGTCTGCCTCAGCCTTGGAGGGTTGCCCGGGGGAAGGGGTATGAGGTGGGTGTGAGACCGGGGCGATGGCGTGGGCCAGGGGTAGAGATCCAGCCACAATGCCCTCAACTCCTGCCCCGGCTCCGGGCAGCCCACCTGCTGCTACGCCAATCAGCCCTGCAGGGAACCTAAGACCAAGAAAGGAGTTGTGTTTAGAAATACACAGCCAAACTGTAGACATCCTAAAAGCAGACAGGTGTAGGTATAATCACCTATAGGCTGCAGCTCCATTGAGTTCAGAGTGCACAGTGGTGGCCTCCATAGACGGCCACTGAGAGGCTGCCATCAAATACTCCTTATTCACACAGTTCTTCAGACTGTCTGGGATACGACCTGCACAAGAGAACATGGGGCAAGGATGAAGACCTCCCATCAGAAGACACAGGCTGTGGTTAATCAGTTATTTATACATCATCCAAACAAAGGGCCAGGGATTTGTGGGTTATTTATTCTGTTAGATGAATTACAGTGGAAGAATTTTAACTTCTGTAAACTTCAGAGATGATACATTTCAGAAATTACTTTCTATATAAAAGACCTATTTTAATAAATTGTTAGAGCATATGGAAACAATATACAATGGCATTACCCAAAATGTTTCTTTATTACAGAAAAACAACTACTTTCTATATGAAACAGGAGTACTTTGTGTGGAGTTTGCATGTTCCCCTTATGTCAGTGTGGGTTTACTCTGGGTATTCCAGTTTCCTCCAACAGATGACATGAGTGTCTGTGAATTTAGGTGAATTAACGATCCCTTTTCTGACATTTGTATAAAAAAATATATATATATATAAAAAAAAAAGACTTGTGTGTGGATTATCAATTTAATATATAGCCATCGATGCTTCAATGGCATTTAGAAAATAAAACAGATTCTCACCAACTTATTTATATCAGTGGTGCTATATTGTTTCCATTAGCTCTTTAACAAGTTAGTAAAAAACGTGGTGCTTTTGGTGTAAACCACCTGTTATAATAATCACATACATAAAGTATCTTCAGAAATCAGTAAGCTCTGAAACTTATGGTCCATTTAAAAAATAATTCAGAAGATGACAGCAGCCATACTGAGAACTTTGGCAGTTTAACCATATATTTGCATGAATTTCACATTAAGTATCTGCAGCAAGTTTTTAATGCAACTTAATATGAAAAATAATGCAAATATATGATCAAACTGCCAAAACAAGTGTAAATGCAACCATATTCAGATTATATTTAATGGTTGCCTTTTTACTTTCTACAAAATTTCTTAATCAAAGCCACCAATAAGCGTTTAAACATGCAGTTTAAAAGTTATATAAAAATTGGACCACAATATTTTTATAAATAAAAAGCAAATACTCTTAAGCCCTACTACAGGTCTCATAATACATTTAGTTTACACAATTATGGACTAAACCCCCCCCCCCCCAAAAGTTTTACATTTTTCACAGCACAGACAATAAACAGATGGTAAAAGAAATGAATAAAACCACTAACTACTGCTTAGGCATTAATGAAGAGCGTTGGTTATGTTACTTTGCAAAAGAAACACTAAATGCATACGCACATACAATACTGTTGTTTTGCTTGTCAACTATTCACTCATGTCTATAGACTCAAATCATATTACACAAAAAATAATGACTAAGTTTTATCATTAAAAATTGTGCATTTTAAGACTTTTGCACAAGCAAGTTAACTCACTCTAAGCCTGCCTTTCTGTACTTGAACTGGCAGATTACGATTATTTAAATGTTTTGTATTTCTGAGACAAAGTTTACAAGATTTTCATAAAAATTATTATTAAGTGTGTATTCCTTCACTGAGCAGATCCTGGGAACATGGAGAAGCAGATAGTGAACACCTGGGGTTGTCTGACCTGTAATGGCTCTGCGCACCTCCCGCGCCGCCTCCTCTCGGGCCTCAATGGAGGCTTGTTCACTGTACCAGGATGTGTGTGGGGTACAGATAAGATTAGGGGCGTCCTTCAGTGGGCCCTGAGAGAAACTGTTGGAGGAAGAAAACCTGGATTGTCACAACAGAAAAAATATCCTCCAATATGGGGCCAAATCAACAATTCTTTAATTTGTAAAAACAATTAAAGTGATTAAACGGATTCGATTTGTGTGGGGACAACATGAAGGAATTGTGTGGAACCCAGCAGTTTTTACAGTGTAGTAAGAAGTCCTGAGACTAATACTGTGCCAGTATAAAACATGTCAGAAATATGAAGGAAAATAAGACAATGTGTTTCCCCTCACCTGAAGGGCTCTGTCTCGTGGACGTCCAGTGCTGCTCCTCGTATTCTGCCCTCTTTCAGAGCCTGAGCCAGAGCTTTCTCATCCACAAGTCCACCACGTGCAGTGTTCACAAGGAAGGCGCCTTGGCGCATCTATATGAAAGCAATGACTTATCTTAAAATAAAGCCAAATCTCTATTCAAAGATGTGCACAAAAATGCAGTAGTGTTTGTTACACCATTACAACAACAAAAAAGCAACCAAAGCTTTATTGTTTTTCTAAAAATAACTTGCTCCAGAGCATCTTTTATTGCAGAATACATGAGGTATAACAGGTACATGTGCCTCATATTATTAACGAAAGCTCTATAATAAAAATGCTTAATGTTATTTATTTTAATTTAAGTTATACATCATTTTCTCATCTTGCACAGTTCTACATCTGCATTCAAATATTTCTCTATAAAATGTATGCCAAAATAAACATTAACAAAATGAGATGCATCAAATGTGGAAGAAAAAATCCTAAACGAAAAAAAAATGCACAGACAAATTTGACAAACAATTGGTCTATTTAGCATCACCACTTATTTAGAGTAATAAAAAGCTGATTAAAGACATAAATTGCATCACAACTGGCCAGTAGGTGGCGCAACGCGCTCAGAATGCAAATCACTAATTCAACAACAAAAAAGTAGTCATCATGACAAGCTCCTATTGTTCATTACCTAATCTCCAGTGTGAACTAGTAACCAAAAACCACGCATAAGTGCTTTAATCATTCAACTGTTTACTGTTCATGTGATCATTTAAACATGCGTTCTGAAATACTTGCATCTCCTTTCACAGTACATTATTTTATATTAAAACGTGTTCCTTACACAGCAGCATCAAAACTTAAGCAATAATACTTAACAACAACAACAACAACAACAACACCACCACCACTTATAATAAGCAACAAACAACAGATAAAACAATCCTTGATCTCCTGCCATTTATTTTGGGAACAAATCTGTATGGAAAAGTCCTCTGAAAACTGATCTAGATCGTGCTTATAACAACTAAGAGGCATACTGGAATCCAAACAACCCACAATTCAATCCTCAATTTTCAAGATATATTCAGCTTTCAAATAAAGCACATGAATCAAACTCTGATGTCTTCATTCGTACCTGTTTGATGGTGAAGTCATTGATGAGGTGGTGGTTGTGTTCATTTAGGCTGCAGTGTAGCGAGACACAGTCCGAGTGCATGAGCAGGTCCTGTAGTGTCGCCATGCGCTGGAGCCCTAGTGATCGCTCCACTCCATCAGGCAGGTACGGGTCATAGAAAATCACTCCAAACCCAAAGGCTTTTGCCCTCAGAGCCACTGCCTGGCCCACACGTCCTAAAAACAGCCATTTGAAGAAATTATTATAGCATCAATTCAAGTTTTAAAATCACATTACTAATAAAAAAAAAAAACTGAAATTTCACTGAGAAAAAAATAATAATAATAAAATAAGACTCTGTGATGAATGGAGGGAAGAATTTATTAAATTTTAAATATACTTCCTCAGTTGGGAAAAAAACATCTCTCTCCTTACACTAGCTCTTATTTTTCCAAGCAATATCACTTCAGTCCTTTGTAAAAGCAGCCCTTCTTGTGTATTGCCTCTATGTGGAATCACTTAATGCCCACTTATTTAAAAAGTTACTTTGGATATGAGCATCTGGTAAAGGACTACATGTAGTTGATGAATTAAAAAAAGTAATAAATTAATAAAAAAAATGTAAAAAATAAAATTACAGTTTTTAAACTATTAAGCTGTCTCAATGTCACAAATTGCTTGTGATTTTCCAAACGTGTGTGTATGCATGTATGCGTATGTTTTTTTATTTTATTTTAGTACGTGCCAATCAGCTGCTATTACTCATATAAAAAATATACACGTCAATATTCAAGTGAAAGATTTTTGCACACGATTACCAGTTTTTATTTTACTTACAATTTTTACTGGCTATTAACAGCAGAGCTATACAATTTATTTTACCATGTTTTTAAGAGGAAAAATGAATAGGGATGGGTATCGTTAAGGTTTTATCGGTATTACTACTTTTATTGATACCACTTATCGGTTTGGTTCTTTAACGGTTCTCTTATCGGTACTTTTTTTACTATTGTTTTTTTCATTAAATAATAATAATAATAATAATAATAATAATAATAATAATTGAACAGAATTAATAATTTATTTTGTTATTACGTTTTTAAATGTAAAATAAAACAAAACCAATAATTGTAAAACAAATAAATAATTTTTTTCCCGTAAAAGATGAAAGATACTTTCACTTAGCCAGATTGCTTGCGTTTCCGCTTATACAAGAAAACAACTTGTTGCGTTTGTTGCAACGGGCATTGTCACTGTCCACTCAGGAAATGCAACTCATTTGGTTCACTCCGCAAGCTTACAAGCTGTGTGTGCACGAGTCTGTGTCACTTAGCCCGAGTCTTCACTGAGTAAGTGCGCACAGCCGAAAACTGTGAAGGCTTTCATACTTGACGCGTTCGCCGGAAACACAAGCATTTCTCATGTGAGATTGCCAATTGTGCAGACGAATATCAAATATCGCAAATTAAAAAAGGTCGGTCAGTTAAATTATGCTACTGTAAGTTATGTTTATTCAGCAATAATTTTCCAGTACCGATAGCAGAACAGTTAACGTCAGACCTTATCGATACTTCAGTCTTTTATAATGTAGCACCGATACCAATAAAGTACAGAGTTTCGGTACCCATCCCTAAAAATGACAACCACATTTGGCAACCAATATATAAACAAACCCTTTGTAAAAACCCCAGAAATATAAAAAGGAATTAAAATGTAACATTTTGGTGAATGAAGTAGTAAAATAGAAATGTCTGGTTCAGTGTGAAGGAAAACTAGGAAACAAATGTCTTTTAAATGGATTGAAATTAAACACTTCAGTGTTAAAACAAAACCAAAAAACGTCAATGAATCACGATAAAATGTAAAGAAAAATTACTACGACCAATTAGAGTAGTGTCTTCAATCTTTATATAGTGAAATATTTAGGTAATGCTACCATGTTAATTGCATACCAAGTTCACTTGTACTCTAGCTATATTACATATGCAGAGTGTATATTTGCTGTCAGCTGTCTGCTTAACTGATCTAATTCTCCTTCCAGCACTGATTCATGGTGCCCGCTGATTAAATCACATCAGGACTCACCCAGTCCAATGATGCCCAGCGTTTCTCCTCGAATACGCGCAGCGCCTCCGGCTACCTCCCGGATCTGCTCCACACTGGAGGCTCGGGTGCCCTCGCGCAGCGCCTGATGCATCCAAGTGACGCGGCGGTACAGATTCAGAATTAGACACATGGCAGTGTCTGCAGTCTCCTCCACAGACGCGGCTGGCACATTACACACTGCTATACCTGTTGAAGATTCAGTTTCAAAAGCCCAGTTTGACTAAAACTCATTCAATCACAACGCAGGAAAAAAAAAAAAAAACTCACCAAGCTCTGCTGCAGCTTTTATGTCAACATTGTCGAACCCACTACCGATCCTCACAATGACCCTGAGGCCTTTGAATTTGTCCAGGTCATCTCGTGAGAGTGTAATAGTGTGGTAGAGCAGAGCAGCAACAGCCTCATTTAGGACCTACAGCACAAAAGCCTCATGAAACTCACTGTATTAAAGCCGACTGTAATGAACATGGCAAATCCTTATGACGATACCTTCTCATGGATCTCCTGGGTAGACTGGGCATCGCAGAAGGCCACGGTGGCCACATCCTTCAGGATGGGCATCTCCACCGTACAGTCCCGTCCATCCAGCAGGGCCACCAGAGGACGAGGATGCATGGGGCCATTGAGGATGGGTGGTCGAATGCCTGCAGGACGCCAAAAACAAGATTTCTTCAAATTTACTGGAAACAGCTTATCAAATGACTACAGTTCTAGTGATATCACAAAACACGAAATGAATCCTCTGCATATGTCTACAAGCAAAATTTGTTTAAATCATAGTAGTAAACCAGAAGTTTTGTACACTAGCAAATGTTAAAGGAACCATTTAAAGGAACCCCCCCCCCAAAATTTTTTTTACTTTATTTACTCATCCTCAGTTGGTTATAATCCTTTATAAGTTTCTTTCTTCTGTTGAACACACAAGAAGATATTTTGAAGAAAGCTGGAAACTATTTGTTGTTCCTACCATGGAAGTCAATGGTTACAGGTTTCTTCAAAATATCCTGTTTTGTGTTTGACAAAAAACAAACAAACATGTTTGGAACAATGGAGAGTAAATAATAAATTTCATTTTTGGGGTGAACTATCCTTTAAACAACCTGCAACCAAGATGACATTCACCACAAGCATCATTAAATCAGATATATATATATATATGAGATCGGTTCACTGATTCTAAATGACTTTTTATTCGCTTTCATTAGCTCTTACCAATAGATAAGCGGCTTTAAATAACACATTTTTGTAATAAACCTAAAGCATAATAAGATACAAAACCAAATACTCCAAGTATTTCAAGACTATCAGTTTCTTTTTACTAAACAGATGCTATCGATGACTTGCGTCAACAAATGTCTATATTAAATGACAGAACTATTACACACTCCACCCACTCCAGCCCAAAAAAATCCCTTATATTTTCAATGTTGATGGCCTGACAAATTCCTGGAATGCATTTTATGATTGTTGCCATTATGAGGCAAGACAACAGCCCCTAACAACCTCAGGGTCCATCCCCACCCCCCGAACCTGACAAACGAAAATGTGAGCAGGGGATGGAGGGATTGAGGGAGGGAAAAAGATGAGGAAAGGGGGCAGGGAGTCTTCACATGACTCATAATGACCTACATTCAGCAGACTGGAAGCTACATTATCTTTGTCTTCATCCTTCAAAAATACCTACTTCTGGTCTAATATATCAAATATGGACTTAATAGAGGAGTTAAAACAAGCCATTTTATTCAGCAGTTGCATGATAAAGCCTGCAAGGAGCCATACATGTTTATCGACATCTGAAATTTCACATTTACTCACCCACATGTCAGTCCTAAGCTTCTTTTATGATCATAAATAATAATACTATGCAATATGACAATTATATCGTATGGACAAAATCGTTTCGTATTATGCTCAAGCATTTATTTGTGGCATCACAAAATACATTGTTTACGGAAATTCTTTTTCATAAATTTATACAAGAGCAATATTACACGCCATTAAGGGGAAAGTTAAAAGTTACAGCCAATCTTGAAAGTACAATGTTTAGATTTTGCTTTTTATTTAGCAATATATTTTTCTTTGGACCTGTAATCATTAGTTTGTGCTAATGATTACAGGTGTTTTACGTCGCATAAATATTTATTTTATATTTCTTCATTAATCAAACTTGCCCTTTCAAAACATTTGTTCAAAATAATGAGAAATATCACATAAATAAGTAAATTTGAGTAATGTGGTCAATACATTTATATATTAACTATTAATTTATCGAATTTACAGAAATATGGTTCTATATTATATATTGTTATCAGGATATGGGATTTCTTATATTGTGATTTGAGATATCACTCAGCCCTAATTCATAACATTATGAAAAATATTGGTAGCAAAAGAGTTTGTGACCATTGACTTCCAATGCATGGACATATACACCCAATACATGTTTCTAAACTTCTTTTGTGTTTCACAAAACAATAAAATAAAAAAATAAAAACATGAATCATTTTCAAATTTATGCCCCTTTAAAGTGGTATTCCAGGATGGAGTTCTGCATTGTTCTGTTGCATTATATTCCATCACACTGTACAAGATTGTTTTGCACAGCCCTATTTAGAGATACAGAAAATTCAGAATAACTTGCACGTTTCTTGTCCTTAAGAAACATGTTTAATCAGGTGTCGAGCTGTCCATTATAAATAGACATATAAATAGACAACATTTAAAATTGAACATGCCTGGAAAAAAACTGTCACAAATGAATAATAATAAGTAAGTACTATTTGTCCACTGTAAGAACTTGTTTTTATATAAAAAAGAAAAGCAAATGAGAACAATGCAGATTACATAAAATAATGCTGGGCACAAACATGCATAGATGATGTAGTCCTAAAAGCTTTCTAATAATTATTAAACCTGCTTAAAATGCCAAAATTGACCACATAAGGCACATGACAGAGATAATCTGGTCTTTTCACATAGCATTTTAGAAACTATGAATGCTGACTGTATGAAAGAAAGTGTCTTAGTACAGTCACAATTGACTGAGGAGAGAAAAAAAAAAAAAAAAAAGCAGCAGCAATGGCATTTTTATTCATAGCAGCACATTTTTTCAAATCAGTGGGTTAAAAAGATGACATGCCAGACAATGAGGAACGTCTGCCCGTTACTGCTCAATACAGAATAAGTACAGGAAGGACACTTCTTTACAAATGAAAATCCAGCTTGGGACGAATTTCCGAAAATGTACAACACGACAGGACTCCAGGGATAAGACACGAGAGGATGCAAGATGAGAACACAATTGATCTGCATCATCAGACTCCCATCTTGCATCAGTATGTACCACGATCAATAACCATTACATATCAAAAATGCATCAAATTAATCACGACCACCAAATCTTCCCATTTATGTGGAATTAAAAGATGCAGCTCAGGAGAAGAGAAGCACAAGCCAGAAGTACCAGATAAGTGTGATTTTTTGCTCGCCATATAATTATGATCTCATTATCACACTCGTCTAAGAATAGCATTGAGGAAAAATGTGCAAAACTGTTCATCTAAGAACAGACAAAAACCTAAAACTGATTACCAAATAATGATACTAGTGTGAACCAAAACCAATGGCCATCTGAACAGCCATGTTACATTCTACCATTTAATAACCCAATACCCCCTTTGCACCACAGACAGGTGTTGATGCACTAGCAGCTAAAATGCAAAAAGCTGGAAGCAAAATGATCTGATCTCAGCAATAAAAAAAAAAGCTAAGCTTATGTACATATGCATCGCCAGATTCAAATGGATGATGCCAAATGTGTCTCTCCACATTCATTTTAATTATTGTCAGATCAGCAACTTATGTTGAATGTCATATCAAGATTAATAAAGAAAACCTATTGCATAATAACAACAACTTCATAAATCAATAAAAGATTGTCTCTCCAAATAAACATTTAAGTTCACACAAAGGGTGATTCTCATGTCCATGAATGACTAAGTCAAATTAGACTCAATAATAAATGTGTACATTTTAGACATAAAAATGTGCAGAGCTGATTTGTGAGTCTACATTCTGAGCACTTGTAAGGCTTATGCATGTGAATCTGGCGATGCATGTGTGCATTACATCTTTTGCATGAATTATAATTGAGACCAATTTGCTGCCATATTAATGGGGGTGGGGAAAGCCGCCTCTGAGATGCTTGCTAACATGAACACTCAATCTACTACACTGCTGTCCATGGCTAATGATTAAGGAGCATGCAATAAGGAGGTCTTCGAAGACAAATATTTGCTCTCTTTCCCTCCAAAAAAAAAAAAAAAAAAAATCAATGCTCTGTGGAAACATATACTGCGGCACAAAGCATTCTGGGCGCAGAATAAACATGATATATAAAACAGGCACGACAGTGAAAACTAAAATGGTAAAGCAGTGCTCCCAGTCGACAGTGTTCTAGCAAGGAACAATGCAAATACTTCTTGCTGTAGGGTCACGGTGAGAACGCTGCTGAGAGCACAGATGCCGTGCGTTGAGCCCGCGCCAGACTGCATGAGAAAGAGAGAGGGCCGCAACACAAGCATGGCCATGCAAACAATGCCATTCATTCAGCGCTCATTTCTCCTCCACTTCACCCCCCTAACAAACCTTCTCTCGCTCTCCCTCCCTCGCCATTACACCCCCCACATGGTCCTTCCACGCACACACGGTCTCAAGGAGAGGGGGGGAAGGGTGGGTGGATGATAATACAGCTGCACCACACCCTGCCTCCTGCTTGGCCAACACACACACACACACACACACACACACACACACACTCTTGCTCAAGCTGCAAGGACACGCACTAAACGCGGCAAAAAGGAAAATTACGCCTACTTCAGCCACCACACCCATTGTGAATTACTTGCATTTCATCTTCCAGCCGACACACACACACAAACAGATATATAAATATAAGACCAAAACAGGTACATGTAAGTCCAAACCTTGCATCATGAAATCCACACGCCTGTCTTCTCTCCCCTCCTCTCCTTCTATCGCTCTCTCTCCACCCTTTACAATCAGTGTCAGGCTGTTTTTGCCTGGCAGACACCCATCTCCCATGTCATCCACACTGGCCCCGTCCACCACAGACACGGTCCAATCAGACGCCTGGGCTCTGAGTGCCGGCCAACCAGCACAAGCCTCCACGCCATTGACAAGCTGCACTAGAGGCAGTTAGGCAGTTGTTGTTTTTTAAAGAGACAGAGTCTTGTTCTGCTCGCATCTACATGACCCCCGCTCTTCCAAAGAAACGCCTCCGTTATCCTCTCCACCCGCCCCCACGCTCTCTTTTTCCCTGTCACTTGGATAAATATCACTGCCATCTGCAGCTGTAGCAGTATACTGGGTTTAAATATCAGGAAAATTATCTGCATTTTTTTTTTTTTTTTTCCTTATGGACACCATTTTTGCAAATCGAAATTGCATTGCCAAAACAGATGGCTTTAAAATTTATATATAGTATTTTGTCTGCGGGGGAAATTGACTCGCTTTGCTTAAACAGAAAGGTTTGACCGGAGGCAACTGCTGATGAGATTCACAGCAAAGGCTCAAGCTGCCACTTACAATCACTATGTAAATTGCATAAAGGCGCAAGACACTCTCCCTATTTGAATTAGCATTTAAAATGCCACAATTAAGCAGTAAAACACAAGAGGTGGCAATATATATTTAATACTGTCAAGCAAAGGGCACAACATGAGCTGAGGTTGTAAATTGAGAACCATTTCTCTAACAGCAAAGCATTTAATATTTTGTTCTGGAATGGCTGCCTCAAATTCTTAAGAAAAATAAAACAAACTCAGGAAACTAGTATCAGTAAATGATTAACGATTTTGATCTATTATCATCTTTAAATAAAGCACCATCTCTATGGCAATATGGCAATAAAAGAGTTACTACAAAAGACAAATTTAAACTCATACTATAATGCAAACAGAAGCCAAATGTTTTCTTGTGTATTAACACTGGAAAATGCAGTATTGGCACATTGGTACATAGTGATTCAAAATTAGCACATCTTCAATATTCCTTATAATAAATGCATACATAAACCATACGGCCCAGAAAAAGATTGTCATGCTTAAATTTCCTATTTGACGAGTAAGCTTCATGGCATTATTATGAACTACAATTGTACAATCAAACACAGGCCAAAGCTTGAAAAATGACCACATGCAGTGTATGGAGAGGGTTCTCAATTTGTCTGGTTACTCAATCGAACATTTATGCAAATATGAATTTGTATACTCTTCATTACATAGACATACTGATCTAATGCCAAATAGATACAGCACATAGAGCTGTGCAATTGCTCGATATTCAATTTGATTCTGGCCTCCAACAATTATGAAAAACCAGTGAGATAAAATCATTGCATTATAGCCCATCCCATTTACAGCAGTCTGCATTTGTTTCTAAACAAAGCCTAATTACATGTGCAAATCAGTAAAATCCTGCAATATAACTTTTGCAGCATGGGAAGCTTTATTTATTGTATAAAGTGTTATATTATATTTAGTGTGCATGTATAACGCACATATAATTCATCTTTTAGCTCAAGGTCTGTGCCTTAATGGTCAAACATGCACAAATGTGTCAAAACTCATTTGTTATGTAATAAATAAAAGCAAGCTGTTGAGAATGAAAAATGATGTGTAAGAGAAAATCAGATCTGTATGGAACTTAAAGTGGCTATATTTCTACTGCCGACTGTGCTTATTAATCAAATAACAAAAGACAAGGACAAAAAACACTCACTGTTCTTGACTAAATGACTTCTGTAGCTTTATAACTGTAATAATTTAGAGGATTTTTTTTTATACTTTGTTATTAGTTACCCATTCTGCCATTTCATGATCACACAAAAAAAAATTGTCTTGGTCATATGGACCATAATAGTTTTAAATAATTGTGATTACAATATTGGACAATATAATCAATTATAATTTCGCATAACAGAGCAGCCCTAACTGCAGATTTTAAAAATCCAAATCACACAACATGATCATAAACAAGTATCCATTATAATTTGACTGAGCAAATTTAAAATCAACAACATCTACATGTCCTCTTTGATGCTGAGCCAAAAACATAAAAGGGGTCACAATTTGCCTTTTACAGCCTGCTCCCTTTAATGTGATTACACTCCTCTAAATGAGCATCTTTGACAGATGAGAGAATGTTCTCTAAATCTAATGAGAACAAGCTCTCGCTTGATTTCATTAAGGTGGACAAGAGTTTGGTTCATTCAACAGCAATGATCCATAAAATAATGCAAAAATAGGCACTGGCTTTAGTGGTGAGTGTTTGAGCCGTCTGTGCCGCCTCTGCACTGAGGGAAAAAAAACCATGAGACAACAGAGCTCGAACTCCACTACCTGCCATAACAACCATTCAAGTAACAGCCAGTCAATTCAAAGGCTTTAGCCCTTTAAAGGAGGATGGATTTTGACAGTTTATATCAGCTGTTCATAACGTGAAAAACTTAATGCAAAAGATTGTTTTATAATTTATAATTTTAATTTATAATTTTATAATTAGATTTTTTATTATTACCATTATAGTTATCATCTTTTGGTCTGAAACTGTCTTAAGTGCAAGTTAGTCAAATACAAATCTCTCTAACTACAATAACAAATCCAAGCTTGAAAGTTACTAAAAACAAAATGCTTCAGGCCTTTGCTTCTGATTAATGTGTACTCAAACTCATCACTTTAAGTCAAAGTTAAGTAAAAATGGATCCATTTAAACTACTTAATGATAACACAGTGAATCATTCAGTAGTGCAGAATATACCAATGGCAAAATCTTTCATCACAATGAAATAATTAATAATCTACAAATTAACCAGCAGGTGTCAGCGGTCGCTGATCCAATCAATTCCATTTAAAATCAAGTATCAAATAATCTCGAAAGTCCCATTTCATATTATGGCTATACAGCAGATGCAAAAACCATTTCATGCTAGTAATAATAGCCCATTTTTTACTTATTATGATGTGTTTTTGTCAAATATACCACAAATAACATTCATTTTTACACCTTGTGCTTTAAAACATTTTTTATGGCCACCTTTCCTTTTTTTCAAATGAGGGTCTATGGGCAGGTGTACTAATGGGCTTCTCAGACCTTTCGATCTAATTCTGCAAAAAAGATTAAGCCTACGCAATTTCCAAAAGTAATGACATATATTTTTGACATTGTTTCATAGCCTCGAAACTACACACACACACTGTGTGTTTGTTATAATCAGGGGTCTCATTTAGAAATGTGCCATGCATACAAAACAGGGTCGGAAACTTATGTACGCCACTTTCCACACAAAGGTTGTGATCTACAAAGAACAAACTTGACAGGAGAATGGACCGTAAACTCCAAGTAACCATTTAACTTAAATGTATACTTAACTGAATCACATTAAATCATGTGAGCCATAATCATTAATAAATAACTTGTTTTTATGCTTTTTAAAATAAGCTTACAATTTCTGACAACTAAGTTTAAAATCCTGCTTTATAGGGGTGTGACGAGACGCTTACTCCATGAGATGAGACACGAGATTTGGAGCACGAGAACGAGATTTTTACAGTATTTTTAAGAAATCTTCAATGATGAAATACATGAATGGAAAATATTTTATTCAACTGAAGAAAAAAAAAAATATAATCACAAATTGCAAAACAATTTAGGTGCTTTTTTTTTTTAATCAACTTGTAATGAATGTAATTTTACTTCTATTTTAATGGATTCTATGCAGTAAAGGACATGCAAACACTGCAAAATATTTGGTAATATACGAATGGAAAATTTATTTTTATTTAACTGAAGAATTTTTTTTTTTAAATAAATAACAAAAATGTAAAACAATTCAGGTGCTTTTTTAAATCAACTTGTAATGAATGTTATTTCACATTTATTTTAATGAATTGTGCCATAAAGGACATACAAACACTGCTAAATATTTAGCTATAAACTCTACTGACCGGCTTCTTCCCTGTAAAATTTTACATAGGAATCGAACTCCTTTCCACAAATTGAAAAAAAATGTAATCATGTCATTTTTGGTTTTTAATTTTTTCAGCAGTTTCACTTTCATTCAGCAACAGCTTCTGTTTTTTTCCGGACAGCATAAACGTGTTCGGTGATGATGATAATGACGACTATGGGTGTATGTGTCTCCAGGAGTTCACTGTGTGTGTGCGCACACTCGGAGGAGATGTGTGTCTGTGGTCCTTTACTGACTCGATGGGTGCAGAGAAGTGTTTATGGCTTATCTTGTCGCAAAATGCAGCTAAAAGTCCTACACAACGGTAATAGTTTGATTACGTCGTTTACATGTCTGTACTGCACTCCAATAACGCGACAAAAAAAGTAATAATAATAAAAAATAAAAATAAATAAAAAATCAGTTACTTCACACTCACCCGCCCCAAACGAGTGACACGCAACTCCGAGGCCAGCCTTTCAGGTATGTGCAAAGCACTTGATGTGCGGTTCTAATCCAATCCTGCCTCCAATCTTCAGTGCTAAATTCACCCTCACGCTCAATCATAACATCACAACTCACGAGACAACTTTTCACCTCGACGAGAAATCTCATCACGATTTAGTCTCGCAAGATCTCATAGCCTGAGATCTCGTCACATCCTTACTGCTTTAACAACACATTCTGCATGGATTCAAAATTAAATAAGCAGTTAAAGAGAAGGTGGTTTCTAGAGGCCTTTTGAACATTCACCATGTGGTCAAAAGAGGACAAGCTAAAAATATCAGACACCATTTGAGCCTTTATTCATAAGCACTTGCGATCAATAAAAATACATCTTAACACCATGCACAAACAGGTCCTAGGAGACTTGTACAGTTGAAAGTCTACCATTTTATCCGTTTAATAAGGTTGCATCTTTTTACCTTCACAGATGCGGTCCAATCTCTGCCGCTTCACTTTGTGTTTGTCCATCAGAGCCATCGACTGGCAGTTCTTTGATAAGACCAGCTACGTCCACAACGCGACAAGATCAGTCAAGAAACCACCCAAATCCTTAAAATAGCTGTAAAGATCAAGTTCACATATTAAGATTCAAAGGAAAGGAATTTACCAACTCACACCTAATTATCACATAAAAATATAATGCACATTTGTATCTGGAGTAAAACACAACTACCTGTATGTGAAAAGTTACACTGTGAGACTCATTCACCCACATAACTGACGGATATGTAAAAATATAGATGACTGAAAAAAATAATAATAATAATGCAACCACCTACTTGATGTCAAAGCCAATCAACCACTCTGCTGACGTCACAGTCTTTATAATGGCAGCTGAAAGAGAACATCAAACATTAGCATTATTTATGAAAGAGAACAGACCATAAAGATAGCATTATGTCATTAGTATTTATAACATAAAAATCATAAAAACGCTCAGACATTCATAATATAGTCTCGTGTGTTTTCAACAGAAATAACGCCCATTTCTTCACAAGCGTTCATGTTGTAGCGCCTCGAAGACCCTTCACCAAACGACCGTTTAAAAAAAGTTTTCAGTTACATTTTGTACCATTAAATATCTAAATAAAACAAACGATTGACTCAGATAAACGTGTTTTAGTATTATTTAGTCTGTACGTTTTAATGGCTCCTTTAATGAAAACCAAATTTGTATGAGAAGTTAAGAATCACAAAGTTATAATTTCTTTATCGTTTTTCTCTCTAAACATGTCTGTGGTTGTGTAGTGAAGTTCAGCGCAGGAAAACTTCAGCAGAGCACATATTAAGTGAAATATTGATGAATCGTGTGAGGATATCGTTATCGCCGCGTCTCTTCGTCGGGACTGATCGCGGGACCGCTGAACTCCGCGTGCGGACACTCGGCGAGCGCCAGATCAACGCTTGTGGGCTCAAATACTCAGGTTACACGGCACAAAACTGCATTTTCGGTCATTTGTAACGGAAGCGTCCTAGTTTTGTCGCGTCGCCCGCTCGCTGCAAGTTCTTCAGTTAGCGTTGCGCTAGCTAATTAGCACATGCAGCAAGACACAATGCAACTGACTACACAATTAACCCCAAACCAGTGGACGAAACAGTTCACGGAAGTCTTATGAACTTATTTTTGTCTTAAAGTAGGAATTATAACTATATTCGTCTTTAGCAGCGTTGCTCCACTGGCTGTAATATACGCATCGGGAAAGGCGCTTTGACTGTGGTTGCTAACTGAGCTACCAAACATTAAACACACTCACACATACACATAGTATGAGAGGTACACAGTAATAATAATAACACACCGCAGTCTCTTAACGCACGCAATCGAGAGTCCGATGTGAGTAATGTGTCAAAGATGACCCAGAAACAGAGTAACGCGCCCCACTCACCCGAAAAAAGGCGTCTCTGGAGGTTGGTGTACGGGTCAGTGTGGTCACGGTAGGTGAATCAACTCTTCTCCGCTATCACTCGCCATGAAATCTGCACAGAAAAGGAAGTCGAGGCCGCACAGACAACGTGCTGTGAAAGAGCGAATATTCAGAGTGGAAACATGAGCTCCGCGCGGGCGAGCGCCTCACGCAGGCCAGTCTGTGGTACTGTGGGGCCTTCGAGCGGGCTGCACTGAGTCTGCTCGGTTTATTTTCGACATTCATCATATTATTATTTTTTGGATATATTTGATACACAGCTTTAACACAACCAGTGTGTTACAAACGTGATAATATAGGGCACTTCAGAGTGAGTTGAACACAGTGAACATGTTGAATCATATGTTGAGCAGACCCATATGTCTACATTTCTGTCACTCATTACAGAATTAACCATATTAATTGTAAGTTATGAAACTATCTTTGAAATATCTTTGTTCAACAGTTAACTAGATAGAGAGATAGATAACTAATTGATACAAAATGATTGAAAAAAATACTATAGGGGCAGCACGGTGGCTCAGTGGGTAGCACTGTCACCTCACAGCAAGAAGGTCGCTGGTTCGAGTCCAGGCTGGGTCAGTTGGCATTTCTGTGTGAAGTTTGCATGTTCTCCCCGTGTTCGCGTGGGTTTCCTCTGGGTGCTCCCCACAGTCCAAAGACATGCGCTATAGGTGAATTGAATAAACTAAATTGGCCGTAGCGCATGTATGTGAGTGTAAGAGTGTTTCCCAGTACTAGGTTGTGGCTGGAAGGGCATCCACATGCTGGATAAGTCGGTGGTTTATTCCGCTGTGGTGACCCCTGATTAATCAAGGGACTAAGCAGAAAAGAAAATGAATGAATGAAAATACTATAGGAAATGCCATGAGTGTATTTGCTCTGTTAAATATTACTTATGAATTATTTGAAAAAAGTTTTTTTTTAATTCTCAGGAGAGCTATTCATTAACTGTATAGTCTGAAGCACAATATAAAGCATTTAAATGAGATATTTGAAAAAGAGCACTGATCAAAATTATAGAACACTTATAGGATCTGGCACCTTCATTCATTCATTTTCTTTTCGGCTTAGTCCCTTTATTAATCTGGGGTCGCCACAGCGGGATGAACCGCCAACTTATCCAGCATATGTTTTACGCAGCGGATGCCCTTCCAGCCGCAACCCATCACTGGGAAACATTCATACACACTCATTCACACACATACACTACGGACAATTTTAGCTTACCCAATTCACCTGTACCGCATGTCTTTGGACTTGTGGGGGAAACCGGAGCACCCGGAGGAAACCCACGCGAACACGGGGAGAACATGCAAACTCCACACAGAAATGCCAACTGACCCAGCCGAGGCTCGAACCAGCGACCTTTTTGCTGTGAGGCGAACGTGCTACCCACTGCGCCACCGCGTCGCCGGATCTGGCACCTATAGTGGTTATTTCCCTAATGATTGAACAAAACCCCATTTTAAGCAAAACATTAGCGAGATGGTGTGCTGTTCTAAAGTGATTGAAACCCTCAGACAGCAGGTTGTCCAGATCAATAGTGAATAGAATATTGCACCATTAACCCTCAAACCCTTAATCTTTCCCTAATAGACATTTTTAGGCATGAAGGCCTCAAATGTGAACCCGATTTTTTTTTTTTTAGACAAGTGGTATATCAATGATTTTACAAAACAAAACAAAAAAAATCTATCAATTTATGTATTTTTGTAAAAAATATATATTTATATCCCTCTAAAATTACAATAAAAAAATGCTATTAATTTAATATTCCCCATTAATTTTCTATGGGACAAATGATGGAGTTGGACTTAACTTTGTTGAATAATGTCCTCTTGTTTTGTTTGCTCAAGGGGCAAACTTATAAAAAGTAGCCATGTCTTGAACCACTCAGATAAAATAAACTATTTAAAAAAAAAATTACCCAAATTTTTCAATTGGATTTTTATGTAAGAATATGATTATTCTTTATGTCATAGATAACATTTCTTTTACTTCAGCAAATATATCACTGCAGTCAGTTCAGACCCAGTTTATGGTTCAGACCAACCAAAATTTAAAAACGTGGTCACATCCGGTGGCTCATGATGGCATATAAATATCAAAATATCCAACACTTCAATGCTACTATCTGACTCTAGGGGCAAGAGCTGTGTGTGTGTGTGTGTGTGTGTGTGTGTGTGTGTG
>CAIGQV010016735.1:23971561-23995652 GCA_903798115.1 Danio jaintianensis
GGTGTGTGTGTGTGTGTGTGTGTGTGTGTGTGTGTGTGTGAGTGTTTGACACATTGAGCAAGTTATATAGACTCAGAGCTTCATTTAGGTACACAAGTAATCACCATTGTGTTGGATTTATTAGATTTTATTGGACAAAAACAAATGCTTAGAATTTTTGTATTTCCCATTCATTCATTAATTTTGGGTTCCAATTTTTGGGCAAAGGAAAGTTTTTTTTTTTTTTTTTTTTCAACCACAACATTGTTGATTTGAGTCCATTTTTTGAGTTTGTGTTTAGATGGTAAACTTAGAAAAAGTAGCCAAGTCTTGAACTGCTTAGGTTGAGTAAACTATTAAAAGAACTAAATTACTAAACTAAAGAACTAAATAAAATGATCTTGCCTAAAAATGTCCTTAGGGAACCTTAAAACAGTTAAAACGTCACAAACTCACAATGTCCCCCAAAAAGGCTGGTCGTTCACAATAGACATATGTCCATGAGAGGACAGAATAATGTAGAACATCTATCAGTTCAATGCTGTAGCTGGTATTGATTACCAGTTCAGTGCTGAGCAGGTTAAGATGTGTCAAATTCAGTGTCTCAACACTTAAAACAACTGGATCGAATGTTTACTCTGCACTGACCAAACCCAATCAAAAGACATTTACTGAGGAACATGTTGTGTTGACAGAGAACTGGTCCAGAGTTCGCTTTAACAATGAAAGGAAGTTTAATGTATTTGGGTCTGCTGGGAAGCATCAAACTGAGGAAAGACTGAAGCCTGTGTGTGTGCAGAAGTCAGTGAAAGGAGGTGAAGGATGATGGTTTGAAGATACTTTCTTCAGCAGGACTTAAGTCTCTTATACAACTAAATGCAGAAAGAATACAAACGTTTATCAGGAGCTCCTTCAGCAACATGCGCTTCTTGTTCACCATCAATTAGACAATAGCTTTTGTGCAGGACAATGAAGCCCATCACATAGCAAAAACAGGTAAAGCAATTCCTTGAAGACAATTTAGTTGTAAAATTTCTTTGTGCTACAGTCAATGCTGTTTTTGTTAATACGTTTTTTTTTTTAATAAATAAATAAAAACATGTCTAGTATGGTAAAGCCACAATTAAAATTTCTTTAAATTCAGAACGATAAAGATTAGATTGTTACATTATTTCTGGGTGGGGGGAAATACATGTAAATGTAAAATGTATAAATTGCTCTGCAGATAGATAGATGGATAGACAGACAGACAGACAGATAGATAGAGATTTTAACTACTTTAACTCCATCCCCATTGAGAACTAACTTTTGATTCAGTGTATATGTAACAGATGATTAATAATAATGGAATCTCTGTATTACAGTCTGGATCTGAATAAATCACATTCACTGTGATGTTTTTTTGTGAAGTCACTTTTCCTGAAAGTCGCACATACAAATATATATATATATATATATATATCAAGCGCACATGCTCAGAAATAAACTTCAAAACAGAGATCATTGTTGTGAAAGTGTTTGAGCAACATTTAATACTTTGATGTTATTATCATCCATCATAAGTAAACTCATTTTATGCAATAGTATTTTCAGTACTTTATGCATTACCATAGTCATCAGTATCCATAAATAATATTCACATTTTCATCTGTATCATTGTACAATGAAGCTGACCTTTCACTCAGAAGAGGATCTCATTCAAGTTTTCATGCCGTGCTCTTTGAATTCATTCTTGGCGCACACGCTTTCTTGGTTCCTCTTTCTATCCCATCTTTATTATTTTGTAAAAGAAATGAAGAGCGAAGAAGAATAATTTAACATTGCAGAAAAAAAAACACAACCAATAAATAATTCCTTTAAATCCCACATGTAGCAGTACTGGAGTTACTTCTCTGTGAGAGACAGCTGTAAAATTCTCTCCAGCTCTTCCTCCTCTTCCCTTCTCTTCCTTTAGGGAAAAAAAAGAGAATCATATGTTACAAATTAGTTATTTCTTCTAACTCTGTTGCACATTTTTATATTATTTTTTTTCTCACAATTAGTTAAAGGAATGATAGGTGTGTAGGAGAAAATCAGCATGTAAAAATGTGACAAAAGCAAACAAATAATCCTGCACACATTCAATGCTTGCTCAAAGATTTATTAAATGTAACGTTTTAGTCTCCTTTGGTCTAATTTTAATATTATTCTCTAAAATTTAACTCAATTTACAGTGCTTACTCAGCATAAAGAAGTACACCTCCTTTTGAAAATGAATATTTCTATCCATTTCTCACTGAATATAGGTAATGCATTTTGGTGCATTTGAACAAAACAGATTTATTAAACTGTATGCATTATACAGTTTAATAAATCTATTAAACTGTATGTATTATATTCATTAAAATAAGAGTTTGAACACCGAACATCTTTAGAAATAGAAAGATAATACATTTAAATAAATAAAAAAAAAAACTTTACAAACTACAAAATGTAAACTAAGTTTTATATGTATATTTGTTTCTCTTGAGTTTTCCTCATTTTAAAAAATTTTATTTAATATTTTTCCCTAAATTTGGGTGTACTCATTTTTGGGCCATTATTTTAAGTTATTTTGTTAGATTAGAGGTGACACGGTGGCTCAGTAGTTAGCACTGTCGCCTCACAGCAAGAAGGTCACTGGTTTGAGTCCAGGCTGGGTCAGTTGGCATTTCTGTGTGGAGTTTGCATGTTCTCCTCGTGTTGGCGTGGGTTTCCTCCGGGTGCTCTGGTTTCCCCCACAGTCCAAAGACATGCGGTGTAGGTGAATTGAATAAACTAAATTGTCCGTAGTGTATGTGTGTGAATGAGTGTGTATGGATGTTTCTCAGTACTGGGTTGCAGCTGGAAGGGCATCCGCTGCGTAAAACATATGCTGGATAAATTGGCAGTTCATTCCGATGTGGCGACCCCTAATGAATAAAGGGACTAAGCCCAATGAAAATGAATGAATGTTAGACTAGATCCAGATTTGGCTTCAGTATACTGAATAATCTAATGTGTATGCACAAATATATTATTGTAAAGCATCCTATAGAAAACATTAACTTAAAAGAGAGATTTGTGAGGAGTGTACTCGTATATGCTGAGCCCTGTAACTTTTTTTTTACACAATATACAGAATAACAAACATTTTACTACATATTAGTGTATAAAATGTTGTTGTTTTAATTCATGTTAAATGTGTATTTAATGTTTGATTTTTTTCAAAACAAAAGCTGAATTGAGAAAACCTTTCTTGTTTTATTTTTATCTATTTTCCCTATTTAAATCATGCAGTGATGTGTGGTTTGTGGAATATTCCTCAAATTAAGTCAAAGAACAAAATTACTTTTGATGTTTTTGGGACATCCAGTTTCTCAAAGACCTGTATAAATAAGCATTTTTATTCAGCCAACGCTCTGTTTTGGTTTTTTACATGTATGTTTTTATGCAGCATAATTTTACAAAGATAAAGTCAAATCATTGATTTTTTTTTTACGTTATATTTTGAAACCATCAAAATAGTCACATAAAAACAATTATTGAAACAAAACATTGTTTTCAGAACCAAGGTTATTATAGTTTTGCATTTTAAATAATTATTTATTTTGATACTATTTGAAAATTTGCTGTATATTTCAGTTTAGTTTTAGTTCATTTCATTAATGGTTTTGTTAGTTTTAGTCATCTAGTTATTATTTTGTGAAAACATTTCTCTATAGTTTTAATATATTTAGTTTCAGCTTTAGTAATATTAGTTTAACAGAGTTTGTCAAACATGTCCAGTGTCAAGTGTTTGCACAGCTTAAATGAACTCTTGTGCAAACCTCTCAGTAATAAAGTTTGAACAGACACTGAACCAAATTAAAGTAAAGTAAATGTTATTTAGAATTCAGACAAACTTTTTTCATATTAAAGATCATACCGTATATGTACAGTAGTTAAAATTGCCTAGTTTACATTTTCTGCCAAATGAAGAAAAGATTTGAAAACATTTTACGTTTATATAGAAAATATGTTTGTTGTATTTAATCATGCACTTGACTGGATGTAAAAGCACACCTACAGTTGTTTCTTTAAACTGCCGCAGGTCAGAATGAGTGCTTATTAATTCTGAAAATTATTATTTATATTTTTCTTATTATAAAATGTATTTTTCAGTGACATTTTTCAGTGACTCTTGTTAGTTTTAGTTTTTCATTTTATTTAAGTCAATAAAAATTTTTTGACCAATAGTTTTAGTCTTAGATTTTGTTTTTGTTCTCTAAAACAACCATGATCACATCCACTCTGAATTGCCCATGAAAAACCCAAAGATTGATAAATCACTAAAGGCAGAATAAATTTGCAGCCAATGATCCATTGTAATCCTATTCAGATTCCAGGTTTGGGATCAGTGCCCACACCCTTGATCATCATCTGTACCTGTCTAACTCCTCTTGTTCTCTGCATGAAAGCTCCATAGCGAGGCGTAGCTGTTCGTCAAAACTGCTGGCCACAGCAAACGCTCCAGGTGCCCGAGGCGCTGTCAGAGAGCTGTAACATGGAGGTGAACTGAGAGCGGGATCAGATGGGGATAACGGTGGGCCCGAGTCTGACTCTCCACTCTCTCCTCCAGCCAACGAGAGAGACAGAGACTCCTGAATCGCCCTGTCAGAAACACAGTCACATTTACAAACAGCCCAACAGCTGTTACACACATCCTCACACCTTTTACATGTACCCATATAATATGTTTTATTTTGTTAATATGTTAATATGTTTATATTCAGTAGCTCAGTGTCTCTAGTAGCTCAGTCCAAATTGATAAGTCACATGAAAACACACCAATCTAAATGAATTGCTCAAATCTGGTTACAATTTCATTCAGATTGTTACAGTAATCATTTACTCACCCTTAACTTGTTCCAGACCTACACCCACAAAAATGATTTCCTCCTTGTTCAAACTACTTATTTAAAATGAGCTAAAACAACACAATTCAAAAAACACAAAAAAATTTGACAACTTAATTGTTTTAAGTTCAATCCACTTCAATTTGTTAAGTCAACTTAATCGATTTGTCTTGGGACAACATGAATGAATTGTGTGGAACTCCACATTTGTTTACAGTGTAATTGAGTTTCTTTTCTTTTTTGTTGAAGGAGTCTTGGACCTTTCTAATGATATATAGTTTGTTATAAGATTATTGTTTAATTGCAGTATAAAGAAGAAAGCATGATGAGGCACTCATTAGCGTCACTTTTGAACCAGACATCCAATCACAGCAGAGGAGGGGCGGGACAAATACCACACAGACTGCCTGTCACTACATCAACACAGCACAGGAAACAAAAGAAGAATTTTGTATTTCTCTACATTATTCCAGGAAAAAAAACATCATTAGAAAGAACATCTGTGAAATCAGTTATTAGCACTGTAGATATTCTGTATCAACCAAAGCATTTCACGGTTAGGAAAAACTCGCTATACCACAGAAATGTTCTCATGCACTCGCAGCTTTGCATATTTTAGAAGAGCGCTGATATTTTCAGCTGTGTAAAAATGCTCTGTTGGATGCTTTTATTATTTCAAAATGGTCAAACTGACCATACACATTATAACCAGCTTCTTTTATTTTTTCATACATGTCTAAAAAGGCTTTTACTAGTTGTTTGGTGTTTATTTTACAAATAAATAATCAGAAAATTGATTTACTTTGAATTTGTATCTGTATTATTTGTATTAACTTCAACAGCTGATTCTGTGGTGTCAGTGAAATTGTATTAGATTCATCAGGATTTAAATGTCAGAGAAGTGCGTCAAGACATTGTTGCTTCAGACATTCATTTTTTACAGCTCAATAAATTCAGGCAGAAGCACAAAGCCTGTCATCTCCCCAAATGCATAAATATTAAGTCAAAGTCAAAACAGGAAGACTGGCACATCTGCACATCTTGAAACAGGGACTGACTCTATTAGCCTAGTCAGTTTGCACATATCAGAAAATCAGATCTGATTTAAATCTAGTAATATAAACGCACACATCAACCCCATCACTTTAGTTAGTGTTCATGTAAATCAAATGTTCAGATTCATTAATCGGAAACAACCAAATACTCAAACCTTCAATTACGGCCAAAAATCTGAAAGAATTAAATCAAAAAGGCATAAGTGAGATGATTTGGTATAGAAGATTTACTGAAAAAACATTCACATATTGACTATTGTCAGTTGCCAATAGTCGATTGTTAGCTTGGGATCGACAACAGTCAACAGGTGACCAAATCATACCTTGTTTTTTTTCCCCAGTAAACGGCCTATACCATTTCTTCTCACTTGTGTCTTTTTGATTTTTGAGAGTGTGTGTACTATTTTTCATATATTTATTTATTTCGGCTTCATTAGTTAGAATGAATTAATTCTGACTGAACCAAAAAGTATCCATGTAAACGTGGCTACTGCTGCTGACACACAACCACACATGTTGGGTTTTGTTTAATGGGGACTTCCTATACACGTAATCATTTCATTTAGACTGTACAGACTACACATTCGGTCCCCTTCCCCCAACCATCAAAAAAACATTTTTACATTACATTTACATTACAGTTTTACATTTTCAAAATACTTCATTTTGTATGATTTATGAGCCATTTTCCTCATAAAAAGTCCCCACAATGTAGTAAATACCAGGACTGCACAAAAATACTCACACACACCTCTCCAGCTGAGAGTCCTCCTCATACAGCAGAGGCTGAGAAACTGGACGAGTGTTAGTGAGAGCCTCCCATATGGTCACCTACAGAAACACACAGAACAAGAAAGAGAAATGAGGCAGTGGGTGGAAAACAGTGTAGAAAACAACTAAAAGTTGATGCGTGATAATTGTTTAGTATTGACTAGAGATTCACAACTACTCATGAAAAATATCATAGCTTTCATAAATAGTCATTCATTCATTCATTTTCTTTTGGGCTTAGTGCGTTTATTAATCAGGGGTCGCCGCAGCGGAATGAACCGCCAACGTATCCAGCATATGTTTTACGCAGCAGATGCCCTTCCAGCTGCAACCCAGTACTGGGAAACATCCATACACTTTCATTCACACACATACACTGCGGTCAATTTAGTTTATTCAATTCACCTATAGCGCATGTCTTTGAACTTGTGGGGGAAACCAGAGCACCCGGAGGAAACCCACGCGAACACAGGGAGAACATGCAAACTCCACACAGAAATGCCAACTGACCCAGCCGAGGCTAGAACCAGTGACCTGCTTGCTGTGAGGCGACAGCGCTACCCACTGCACCACCGCCCCTTTTCATAAATACTTTATCATGAAAAGTGTCACTTGCAGAACTCTGCAAAATGTGGATTTATAGTCAGGGGCGGATTTAGTGATTTTGAGGCCCTAAGCAATTCCAGCCATTAAGCCCATGAATCTTAAAGTACACAAGAAATCAAAACTAACCATATTGATTTTGTTACCTTACATTGCTAGTTTTGTGGTGAACAATTCATCTGTGCATGTCATTAAGAGAAAAAAAAAAACATTGTTTGCCCTTGTAATCTAAAATTTAAATCTGTAAATGCCCTTCCTGTTTGTTTTCAGTTAAATTCTCAGATTACGTCTGTCTGAGGTATTGTAATTATGTTAACAACGCCTCTCCGACTGTCAGTTTTGACAACAAACAGAAATAGTGAGAAGGAGGAGTCTGTTATGTTGTAATAACTCTCCCGAAACCCTTTTCTCGAACTGTCTGAATGAAATGCCTACTTTACTACATCCAATCAGCTCCTAGTAGAAAAAAAACAAGCCACGCCCTCTGATTCTCGTTTAATATTCTGTTTCTCTAGGAACTGCTTCACAACACACACACAAAAAAAAGTCACAGCTTCCGGTTCATGGGGACTTTAATGCAATCTCTACATTTTGTATTATTTTTGGTTTTATAAAATAAATTCACAACTAAAAATAATAAATAAACTATTTCGTTTTTTTAACTATCTGATTTGATATACTGCTCCATGACTGGGAGTGAGAGACCCATTTGCACAGACTTCATGTTAAAATGTTATTTGTTAGACCCTCACCATACAAAATATGAGATATATATATATATATATATATATATAGGCGACGCGGTGGCGCAGTGGGTAGCACGTTCGCCTCACAGCAAGAAGGTCGCTGGTTCGAGCCTCGGCTGGGTCAGTTGGCATTTCTGTGTGGAGTTTGCATGTTCTCCCCGTGTTCGCGTGGGTTTCCTCCGGGTGCTCCGGTTTCCCCCACAAGTCCAAAGACATGCGGTATAGGTGAATTGGGTAAGCTTGTATGTGTGTGAATGAGTGTGTATGAATGTTTCCCAGTGATGGGTTGCGGCTGGAAGGGCATCCGCTGCGTAAAACATATGCTGGATAAGTTGGCGGTTCATCCCGCTGTGGCGACCCCAGATTAATAAAGGGACTAAGCCGAAAATATATATATATATATGTATTTATTGAGGGCCCCCAAATTTTAGACTTCAGGTAAGTTTCCAAGCCAGTCGAACCATAACCAAAATGTGATGTACACACACTGCTGATCATTGATTAGTCCAAGAGAATCTTCACTACAAGCATCACTGGATTTGCGACATGAGACGGTAAACCCACTATACTTAAACAGTCACTGTTCCATAGGTAGCATCCATTGCTTCTGTGTTGTGGGTTGGTTTGAGTCGTTTATTGTTAATGTCATGTTTATTATTACATCTGCTATTCGGAATGCAGAACATTCAGAAGTGGTTTTAAATCATTACTTAAAACTTACTCTTTTAGGGTAGCTTTTCTGAAAACTCAGAATATCTTTCTTTTAAATAAATTCTAAAAATGTAATTGAAGATTTATTGTAAGCTCGAAAATAAGTAAATCAATTGTTAAAGAAACCCAACACCATTGAGAACAATTTAGCCTCTTCCAGGCAGACTGATTAAAACATCCAATGACTTTCAGAAGTTTTATAATACCAGCCAATCAGAACAGAGCTTGACAGATCAAGAAAAGTAGATGAAATATTTGGTGTTCAATATGCATCAGTGTAAATGTGTGAATACCTGGTCACTCTCTGTTCCAGCATCCAGCAGGCTCTGTTGAATGGCGAACTGGAGTAAATTATCATCCTCGTCTCTCATTGGTTCACTGCGGCCCGGTCCAAGTGTAGTGTATTCTGGGGGAGGCTCAAACACAGATGGGTCCACTTCACACTGCACAGGTGGAGGAGTCTCACCTGAAAACAGTGAGGTGAGCGGGAAAATACGTCTCAGTTAAAGGCAAAATATGTAATGGAGCATAGCGTTAGTTCAGTCGGACATGTAAGTCAAGCTTGCATCAGCTGACAGTCAGCTGATCGTGACGTCAATTTTATATTGCCAATTCTACATTCCCTCCTCTTTCCCCAACTCCTCCTAGATCGTTTTTGTTATCTGGTCATAGTATTAGCCATGTATATGGTAATCAACCTCATGTCTTAATTCATAACCAATATAAATTGCTTATGAATGCTTTTGTGTTCTGTTATCCCCATGGGGGGTTTACTTGCTGCTACTCTCCCCACGATGTCCAAGGATCCATGTGCCTGCATGGATGGGTGGATGAAATTTTTCCCAAAACAGAACCATCCTGCCAACACTAATATAATGTTTACTATATGTCTATACTATATGTATACAATATATCTTTATATATATATATATATTTGATGAAAGTGATCCTGACTGAAATAACAGTAATTAGATTAAAGTGTTTATTGAAAAATATTATATTGTTATTCGGTTTATTTGTTATATGGTGAATTGTTCAAAATGCAAAGATTTTCACAAATCCAAAACCTATTCATTTTATAATAGTACAACAATGAGTGTGTATAAAAGTATAAAAAAAATGTAAAAGCCTCATCAGTTTGTGAAGGTGCAAGTGCAGTGAGCGAAAATATAAATCAAGCTTGAAATCAAGGAAGAAGAAGTTCAGATGATATTCATACCAGCCTCTGTGGCTCCTTGTGGAGATTGTACAGTAACAGAACTGACAGGTTCATCACAGCCACAAAGATTGCTGAACGTCACTCGAGCATTTAGCACGTGGAAGAGAGGGATTTCTAAGAGAAAGCACATGACTCGAGTCTATCAAACTGACATTCGCAACATTTTTTAATTAAAACAATATATTCTTTCAGAAAATATTTTGAAATGTTTACTTTTTATTTTTCAATGTTTTATTTTAAAACAAAGATGACAGATTTTTTTTATTTAAATCTCTCAATTTTTTCATACCCCTAAAGAGTTTTCCCTACCACAAAATAAAACATAAATTGCGATTGTGATTTTGTTATATAAATATAACCTTTTTCTTAAAACTGCTTAAAAAGTCTATATCTTGCAGTGTGGTTTTCTTGTTTCTGTCACAGAATTGAAACAAACAAAAAAGTTCTACTTTTTACTAGTTTATATATTTCAATTCTATTTTATGTTTTGTTGCTGTTTCCACCATGATAAAAATACATTTGAAAAGACCTCAGAACAGTAAGTTAATAACAATTTTAGTTTTTACCTAGAACTTTTTTCTGTAAAGAAAAACACATTTAAAAAGTAACTGTGGCCTTTTACTTCACAATTCAGATTTTTTTTCCTAGAAATTTCTAGGTTTATATCTAGGTTTAAGTGTCTTGCAATATTGTTTTTTGATTCTATCAAACTGATAGAAAAACTGACTTAACTCTGATATCTCATAATTGAGACTTTTTCCTTCAGAACTGCAAGTTTTACATCTTACATCTTTCGAGTGCCCATCTTGCAATTCTGTTTATGTCCATCAAATAACAAAAGAAAATACGAAACTGTGAAAATCCTAATCATTTTCTCAGAATTGCAAGTTCACAGCTCATTATTATGTTGTGTTTCTGCCACTGAATAAAACAAATAAAAGAAAGCAATTCTGTCCAAATTTCCTCACCCTTCAGTTGTTCCTAACCAGTTTAAGTTGATGCTGAACACAAAAGAAGACACATTCTAACTTATGTTCCAATCAAAATGGATTTCAACGACTACCAGTTTCCGAAATTCTTAAAAACATCTTTTTTGTTCAACAGAAAACTAATTGAGGGCGAGTAAATGAGTAAATGTTCATTTTTGGCTGAAATCTCATTGTCAAAGATCTGATCACCTATCTTTACAGGAAAGCCAGGTGGCAGACGGAGAGTGATGAAGTCTCTCAGTTTGGCGAAGTGGGCATTAGAAATGGCCATGAGGTCAATGATGGGCGTCACCTGCTCCGCCAGAGAGAGAGGATGAGCTTCACTCAACCATAGAGTGGCCTTAAACCTGACAGACACACACACACAAATAACATACTCTTTACTTCTGCACAGACACGGGCCACGGCTCAAATGAAGGATCTTCAGAGCTGATATACAAACTGTACTTCTGCACTTTGCTGGTCAGTTCAATGGGCCGGCCGATATCTCTGCCGTTCAGGTTAAACTCTGCATCGAAGTACTCCTCTGCTGTGATTGCTGTTGGATTATGAGGACTTGCGCACTGAGAAACCTGACTCTACAAACACAAACAACAACACAGAATACAGTGACCAAACAAGATATCTACATCACCATTCATATGTTTGAGGTTGTTGTTTTTTAATCTAAGGTTGTTGTTTTTTTTTATCTGTTGTTTTTTTTATCTAAGTTGCTTTTTATCTAAAAAGTATCTAAGGCTGCATATAGTAAAACAGTAACATTTTATAATATTATTACAATTTTAAATAACTAAATTATTAATTCATAATTTTTGAGTCAATTAAAAGGGATAGTTCACCCAAATTTAAAACTTACTCGCAATTTACTTTTATTTATTTATTTATTTATTTATTTATCCAAACCTTTCTGAGTTTTTTTTTTTTGTTGAACACAAAAATAGATATTTTGAAAAATGTTAGAAACCTGTAGCCACTGACTTCTATAGTAGGAAAAACAAATACTATGGCAGTCAATGGTTACTAGTTTCGAAACTTATTTTGTGTTCAATAGAAAGAAATAAAAAATAAAACAGGCTGGTTACAAATAAACGGTGAAAAGATGATGACATTATTTAATTTATTTGGGTGTAAACAGTAATATAGGTTTCTGTGTTTTTCTAATTATTAATTATTCGAATCCTTTGTATTTATACTTTTTATTATTATTTTAGTAATTTATATAAGTTTGTTTTTAACACATTTCTAAACACAATATAATAACTTAATTTTTTTTTTTTAATCGGTCTTTGGCATAGTGACAGTAGGTAATATTTTACTAGTTATTTTGCAAGATACTGGTATTCAGCTTAAAGTGGAATTTAAAGACTTTACTAGGCTAATTAGATTAAATAGGCAAGTTCAGTTAGTTTGGCAAGTCAAGGGCTAAACAAAGTATTAAATGCCAAACTAAACTAAACTAAAACAAATAAGACATTTCTCCAATGGAAAAACATAATATGAAATACTGTGAAAATGTCCTTGGTCTGCTAAACATCATTTGGGAGATATAAAAAAAAAATAATAACAATTTCACATGATGGCTAATCATTTTGTTTTCAACTGTATACTGTATATAAAGTGCTGTGACTGACCCCAGTACTGGAGATGTGTTGCTCAGCAATACCAAGAAACGACTGTAAAGGAGTTCTTGATCCTGAAAACACAAGAGGAGAGCAAGAGTGTGTTGTAGGTGACGCTACAAACATGGAAGTACAGTTTTCAGAATTTCAGAAACGCTCTCATACTGTATATTTATGACTTAAACTGGTTCCACTTTATTTTAGACATCTTAAATTATCATGTACTTACCTTAAAAATAAGGGTACAGTGTAATTGTTGTGTTCATGTTGTTCTGCTAAACTCTTATCTTTCAGGTGGTGTTAAAAACACCTCCATTTTTTGGCTGAAGATGAATGAAAATCTTATGGGTTCACAATGACACGAGGGTGGGCACAGTAATTTTGGGTACAGATATCAAGAGTTATTTTTAAATCTAAGTAGAATGTAAAATGCATCTACACAATAAGTGCAATTTTTCAAACGAATTTAAGAGTTAGCACATAGTAGTTGACGATACTTGAAGGGATAGTTCACCCAAAAAATATCAACTGGTTCTAAACTGTTATGATTTTCTTTCTTCTGACAAAAATTTAAATTCTAAAAATGTTGGGGAAAAAAGCAGCCATTGATATCCATATCAATGATATCCATTTACAACAAAAGTCAATGGCTGCTTTATTTTGTAGCCAATTGCCAACATTCTTCAGAATATCTTCCTCTGTGTTCAACAGAAGAAAGAAACTCAAACAGGTTTGAAAAAAAGTGGAATTAATGACAGTAATATATTATCATAAATATGTGTAATATGTAATAATAATAATGTGTTTATGTACCTTTACTCCTAGACTTGTCCTGATCAGAAAGGTGTTCAGTCCTAGAACGGGTCACTAACTCCACATTGCTGGCACTGTAAACCTACAATTAAACATAAAAACATTCAGTAAAGCCCTTTTGTCCTGATGCACAGATTTTTTAGATGCTTCTCAAAGTGCTTTTTTTTAAAAGACAATAGCAGTTCCACCTTTGCTTCATATCCACTGACAACCTCTGTCTTCTCCGAGCGCCATCCCCAAATCCCAGACTTATTTCTAGAGACAGAAGTGGGAATTAGAAGCGTGCTTGCATTCAGACTCAGAGTAATTAATGTACGCTGGTCCCATACCTCTCGAAGGCGATGTTGCGTGTGTTCAGATGAGTGGACACTATCGGAGAGGTCAGCCTCTGTGCTGTGTTTTCCTGCGAGGGCAACATGGCGGCGAGCAGAGATGGAGCATCACGTGGAGAAAGAGACAGCGGCTCCGTATAAACCACCTGCTTCTCGTGGTCCACCTCCATCACCATTGCTCCACTCTCTGCAAAACATACAGCACACTTTAGTCTAATTAACTCGGCTTGTGAGTCCAGACTGAGGGTGTGTTAGGGACAGATCAGTGTTGGGTGTGATTAGTTACAAAGAAATTAAATTACTTTTCTGCTTAAAAAGTAAAGTAAGGCATTACTTTTCATTTTTTGGTCATTTAATTACAGTTACTTATAATTGCTTTAAATACTGAGCATAAATTCAACTGTTCTATAAAAAGCAGTTCAGAGTGATATATATTTTGTGGAAAAATCTATTATTCAACTTAAGGACATGTATCATTAATCAAGACAATTGCATATGCTTAAGGATAAAAGTAATTTGAGGACTTTTTCACACAACTATATATTGTGTAAATTCAGAGTTTTGTAAATATACAGTTTTGTTGTTCAAATATTTTGCATATTAACTCATTTTTTCAAAACCTAAAGAAGGTTGTTTTCCGACAACTGAACATTAAGAAACATAAATTTGGCACAATTTGTTTTTCAGTACTGGGACATGCGTGGGTGCTCGTTAAATATGTGGGGGTGCTAAGAATATAATCAATATTTATTATTCATGAGGTCAAAGTTACCCTACTAGTTGTTGTTGTTGTTGTTGTTGTAGTAGTCATAGTAGTAGTTGTTGTTGTTGCAGTAATAGTAGTTGTTGTAGTAGTAGTGGTAGTAATAATTGTTGTAGTAGTCATTGTAGTAACAGTAGTAGTAGCAGTTGCTGTAGTAGTAGTTGTTGGTTGTGTTGTTATTATTATTATTATTATTATACACATATATATATGTGTATAATATGTGTACAGCTTTACTCTCTGATTAAACTCATTCTGTGTGATTTATAAGCGTTTTGAGAAATGAGGACGTCAGCAATGTCCTCATATTTCACCTCCTTTTTGTAATACCTGTGTCATACCTATGTCATTATACAGATTTGTGTCCTGACATGTCACAAAAACACGTACACGCACACACACACACACACACACACAAACTCCTCTTTTATTTTCATTAATTAATTCATTCATTCATTCATTCATTCATTAATAAAAAAAACAATTTCCCTCAGATATGTGTATGTATGTATGTATGTATATGTATGTATATATGTATATGTATAGATATGTATATTCATTCATTTTCTTTTCGGCTTAGTCCCTTTATTAATCTGGAGTCGCCACAGCGGAATGAACCGCCAACTTATCCAGCATATGTTTTATGCAGCGGATGCCCTTCCAGCTGCAACCCATCATTGGGAAACACCCATACACTCTCTTTCACACACATACACTACGGACAATTTAGCCTACCCAATTCACCTATAGCGCATGTCTTTGGACTTTGGGGGAAACCAGAGCACCCGGAGGAAACCCACGCCAACACGGGGAGAACATGCAAACTCCACACAGAAATGCCAACTGACCCAGCTGAGGTTCGAACCAGCGACCTTCTTGCTATGAGGCGACAGCGCTACCCACTGCGCCACCGCGCTGCAGATATGTATATATATACATATGTATATATATACATATACATATAAAGACACTAATTTGCATAATTACATGGTTATGACATGGGTATAACAAGAAGGTGACTTATAAGGACATTGCCCCATGTTCCCATTTTTCAAAAGGCTTAGAAATCACACAGAATGAGATTTCTTTTGTGAATGCATAAGAAATCTAAATGCATAAAATTTCCTATAAGCGGTAGGGTTAGGTATAGGGCTAATGAAAATACAGTTTGCACAGTATAAAAATCATTACACTCATGGAATATCGCCACAATTTACAAAAACAAACATGTGTGTGCGCGCGTGTGTGTCTGAGTGTGTAATCAGGAAGACTTGTATTTGGTTTATTCACTACTCAGATGTAAAACCCATCTATGCATTAGTGGAATACTGCAATGGAAATTTGATGCACATTTTTAGATATTTTGTGCATCTTGGTGTTTCAATCCAGCATTTGTTTGTGGTATTCTAAAATGCATATAAAATTGATTAAAAAAACACAGATAATCACATTTTTAAATCATTTTTATCAGCTGTTGCAGCCCTGTTGGACAGTTGTTGTTTGCTATTGGTGGATCTTACATAGTAACTGAGTGTCCTCACCAGTAAATAAGTGAAAAGTATTCAAATGAATGGCTGGTGTATAAAAAAGGTGTATACATTTATAATTTACACTTCAGTAATTAATTTAGACTTTAACAACTCACCTCCACCTTTAAAGATGTAGCTGCGCCTGCCCTTTAGCCAAGTCATGTGCTCAAAGCCCAGTAAAGTGGTGTCAACCCTCAAACATGAACCACTTTTCCAGACACGGTAAACATCACTTGGACAAACCTTCGACACTAGAGGAACTGAGCAATCAGACAGAACAACAACTGACTGTCAGGAGCAATCGATCACAGGAGCTGTCCACGTCTGTGGTGCTGAAATGGTTAAACCTGCAATCTAGATCACCAACTGTAGGACAGTCTTTCTTAACAGTTTAGCCCTTGAACTTACCCCAGCTAGTAAATTCCCATTTCATCTCCACATAGAAGTCGCGTGCCTGCAAAAAAAGACAACACTTTCAAAGACAAATGCTTTCTTGGAGAGGAAGGCCATTTGAACAAAACTTTCAAAGTAGTTTCAAAGCAGTTTTACAGAAAACGGTGCTTATACAGTATCCTAAGGTCTTTTTTAGGAGATCTAGCACTTGAGATATGCTATTTAGTTTATGTAGGCATGTTGGTATATTACATGCATGAAGATGAAGATGGACATACTTATATATAAAATATATAGAAAGAGACAAATGACAATACAGTGTATTTACATTCTGATACAGATTTGCTGTATAGTATATGTGGGTCAAATACAAAAAGAGGTTTTCTGGCTACTTTTACTGAAAACATATTTAGTAACAGAACAATTATTCGATTTAAAGATGATCATATATTTTTAACCATGATGTGCAGAAGACACAAACTAAAATGTTGCAGAATCATTTGATGACGTATTAAAATTCAGCCCCAAAATACTTGTTAATTGTTAATCGTAATATTAAAGCTATCCTTTAATGAACTGGGTTTTACCCGACTGTCAGCATACCAATTTTAATCAGTTAAAATAAAATAAAATCTCATAGGAAAAAATTGCTCAAAATCAATCTTATTATCGTTGCATACATGATTTACTATGTATTGTATATTATATAATGTAAATATGATGGTCAATTAGGATGTACAATAAACCCAACTAATAATTAATATATATCACTGGGGGATTATATTGTTTAAACTTCTTGCTATGTAGTACACTGCTTAGCGCAAGTATACTCCAAGCACACTGTACATATATGAGGTAATGTTGCATATACTTAAAGCATTTGAAATTGTTGTTATTGATTTGTTATGTGGTAACATTGAGAATTATGTAAGGTTATAAAAGGGCTAATGGCTGCATCTAATGATTGAATTAGTGAGTATGTGTGTGTGCGTGTGAGGGTCACCTGTCTCAGTTTGCTCAGTAGCTCAGGAATACCAGCCAGTCTCTCTGTGGCTCTTCTGAAGTCTCTGTACTGAAGGACCAGCTGCACCAGTTCAGGGTCTCCAGTGCTCACAGCCTCCTGCAAAACTATGCACATAATACCATTTACAATTTATGTCATCGGGGAAGCTAAAGTGGACAAGCAGAAAAAGATACAGTGTCCATACTATGCTATTTAAAATGCCAAATGCCAATTATGATATCTATATTTCAGCTCTGGAGGTGTAATACAACAATAAAATAAAATATAAACAATAAAAGTGTCATCAGTTTGACTGTATCAGTTCAAACCTGAGTCAAGCCATGCATTGAGTGCACGCAAAGTGGATTCTGCTCTCACAGCACGGAAAACAGTTTTTGACAAAAAAAACACAAACCAGAGGTGGCCGATGAAGACCATAGAGTGGTATTATGCAAATATTGTCCAAATGCATGCAGGTTTGAACAGGAAGTAAGACGGGAATTTCAGGAAATTAAGATTTGTTTCTTTTTTTTGGCAAATCTCAATTTATTCTGCATTTTGACTTATAAATCTTCGCAGACTTTTTACATTCACCAACAATTATATTACATACCATATGCAGCATATGCAGAGATAGGAAGCATTTAGTATTTTAATTAAGTGTATTTAAAATACATATTTCATTGCTTTTAAGTATTTTGTATCTCAATGGACCAAAAAAGTTATTTTAATGAAATACTGCATTTTGTATTTAGAATATATAATTAAATATGAAATTTTATTCTCAAATGATACAAGAACTTTGATCACTAAGCTTAAGAGGACTACCAAGTATAGTTTTTGGGTAATAAATCATGTTACTCAACCCATTGGATTCAGTGCACTTGTTACAAACTGGAAAAAGAAAGCAGCACGTTGGTGCTCAGTGTACCTCAGGGGACAACTTAGCTTGAAGAATGTAGTAAAATATACTGTAGAGACTCAAAAATGATTTTTGCTGCTTGTTCAAGCTACTTATTTAAAATGAGCTGAACCAACACAATTCTTCAGCTTTTTTAGGCAGTAAACTTAACTGTTTTATGTTGAATCCACTTAAATTTGTAAAAAGCTTAATCAATTTGTGTTGGGACAACATGAAGGAATTGTATGGAACCTAGCATTTTTTACAGTGTGCACAGTTTAATCCCAATGTTTTTTCTTAAAATTAGCACTGAAAAAGCTACCAATAAAAACCAAATGCACAACTGCAGAGCTACACATTACATCACAGCAGTTGCAGGACAGCAATGCCAGACCAGAAGTTACAGTGGAGATTATATCACCATACATCATTATAACGCAAAGCTAAAAGGATTGTTCACCCAAAAATGATAATTCTGTCATCATTTACTCATTCTCTATTAGTTTTAAACCTGTTTAAGTTTAAAATCTTCTGTTAAACACAAAGACAGATATTACTGAAGGATGTTAGAAAAAAATAGCCATTGACTTCGAATGAGTTTTTTGTTCCTAATATAGATGTCAATGGCTGTTGTTTACAAGTTTTTTTACAAGGCCTGGAGCTGCTGCCCTGAAACTGCTGTATAACGTATGACACTGCGGTTCTGTGTTTGGGCATTTACACTGTCTGGCACACACCCAAATACGCCTCACTCAGCATGCAATCTTTTATTCAGTTCTCTTCAGCTTTACTGCACTTTAAATGTCAAACACACGGAATTATGTCAAAATGCCAGTCATGGCAAATATTCACATAAATGCAGTCAATTATGTTTCAAGTGAACATAAGCATCTGGGTGAAGAATCAAATAACAGACTGAATAAATTAACCTACTGCTATCGTTTTTCATTTAAAAAAAAAAAATAATAATAAAAATAATAATAATTGTACCGCATTTTATAGATAAATTCAATTCTCACACCAGTATTTTGTATTTTAAATACATTTAAGCAAACTGAAAATATGTAATGTAGCAGTTAATTATTGTTGTGCAATTTTTGTGACAATTTCTGTACATTTTTCTGAGGACATACTTTATGAGCACAACAACTTAGAAGTATCATACTTCTACGTATACTTGTGTAATATATTCCAAAATATAGGCCTACCACAGTAGCTGTTTACATGAACTTAAATTAGGTAGTACGTTAATACCTCCCAGAACAACTACAGTTTACTTAGATTGTCTAATTAAAAAGTTGACAAGCCCCAGCTCTTAATCTATTGTACATGATGCCTTCTTGAGCAACAGTAAAATATGTTTTTTTAAGGAACACTGTGAAAAACTGCTGTTGTTAAATATGATGTGCAAAAAAAAAAAAAAACCTGTGTTTGGTCCATGTCATTTTTCTTTCTAGATTACCTTTTGTGTCATGTACCTTAGAATTTTCCCAAATATTTAGAAGTATTAGAAGTATTTAAGTTTTCTAACTTGAGTAATTAAATATGTTACAAATGACATCTAAAAGTGTGTTAATACATATTATAATTTAAAGTGACCTCTCCAACACTTTACAATTTAGTTTGTGATCCAAATAGAAAAGTTATAAGCTTCCTTAAGAAGACACACACACACACACGTAAGGGATAATCAACAAATTGGATCTGATAAAGTATTTTAAATGCACAATGTGGAGGCAAAAAAGTCATCCGTGGTCATTTGCCAAGTTATAGTCAGGTTAAAACTAGGTTTGCTCTTTGCAGCACAATATTTGACCAAGTTTTTCGTCTGTTATGACGAAAATGTTACAGGCAGACAGAGAGAGAGAGCATGCATGAGAGAAATTGGATGTGCATGTAAATGACATGGGCCTATTGAATAGCTCGTAGTAACACGTGTTAGCTGCCTTTCCGCAAATATTTTTTGAGCATATCAGCGAGTTGGTGATCAACATCTCTGATGATGGGTTTCCTAGAAATTAAACAGATTAATGAAGACTCCGGCACACACACACATCGAAAACATATTTCGATCATCCAGTTTAAAAAGTTGTACTTCATACACACTCTGGCTCTCAATTTAACTGTGCTGCCTTCTTGAGTTTCAATAAGTCCCTTTGTCTGCATAATTTCCTTCAAGAAATACTGCTGAGAAACTGATGTAGTTAAAAATAATACACAGAGGAAAACTGTTAAAACTGGAGAATGACTGTTTGTGTTAGTTGAAGAGATAGTTTTGCCCCAAGAAATATATCTAATAAAAATCATTAAAGTAAAATTATTTGATAATAAAGAAAATAAAGTAAAATAAACACACACAAAATATTTACTACCGGTTCTCAGCATTCTTTAAAATATCTTTTGTGTTCAGCGAAGAATGTTTGGACAAGCGGAGTGTGAGTAAATGTTGACAGAATTTTCAAAGTATGTAAGTTACTAAAGTAATCTAACGAATTACGTTACAAGTTACTTTTTAAAGCATGTAGTTTGCTATCGGTAGAGAACACATTCCCAACCCTGATTACGCGTCCAAAATTGGTTTATGTTCCACAGGCAGAGTAAAGCCATATGCTTTTGTAAATGCACGAGTAAACAATGGGTGGGTGTGTAAGACGTTGGTGTACCTGTCCAGCCCTGTGTGTTGCTGTGTGTGGGATCTGCGTTGTGTCTGAGCAGGACGCGCGTGGACTCCAGGTGCCCGAGACACACAGACAGCTCGAGCGCCGAGCGTCCGCGCGGATCCAGCCGCTCCAGGTCATGCTGGAACACATGCACAGACACACAACCGCTTAATACAGCCGAAAGTCAACGGTTTAACACAACAAACTGCCAAAACTATACACACCATACCTGCTTTTTCTGAAGCTCTCGGTCCAGTTCCAGATATTGATTGTTCCACACCAGATAATGTAAAGGAAACGCCTCTTCAGCCATTTCAGCTATTCTATATTTAAGCCGTTTAGATTGTATGTCAAGTAATGAAGTTTAAAATTCAGGTCGGGTTGTATAAAATGTTTGTTTGGGCAGCGGCCACCTTTGCATTTACACAAACAGATCCACGAGCGTTTATTTACGGACCGTTCATTTCATTTGACAAGATGTGTCGTTTAATCTGCTCAGCGAATTCATTCCCTCAGGACTCCAGATGTCTCGTTTACACTCTTTACCGGCCTGATCTGTGCGGTGTTTGGCTGTAAATCCCTCCGTTTGCTGAAAATATCCACTGACAGTCAAACCAACAGCTGCTTAGCTAGCGAAGCTAAGTCCAAAATAACTGCAAGTCTTTATAAAAAAATCTCCCCTTCAGCACTAAAACGATTGTAAACGTGTCGGTAAAACTGAGCAGCGTTCTGTTAAACGAGGTAAAACCGAGAGCGCAGATGACACAGAGGTTTATTTGCAGTAAAGCATCCTTGAGTTAGCAGATAGCTTCCCATCACCATCATCATCCTCCTCATCTCAGGCTAGTGCTGCTGGAGTCCGCTGACACATGATGTTCTCACTGTAGTCTGGTGGAGAAAAGCGCGTATTCCCATTGTATTCCGACCGGGCTGTGGTGATCTGCTGGGAAAATGCAGACGTAACCCCGGCGCAGAAAGCAAACGGAGGCCTAATTTCCATCCATGTCCATGAGAAAAGCGCATCGGATGCAGGCTTGGCTGTGCGGATTCCCTTCCCTCCTCACGCGCATTCAGTATGGAGGCTCTCAGTCAACTCTGAGATCAGACAGCAGCATCAACTGAATTTATAAACTCACCTGTGGGCGGATAGAGTCATGTATAGAATGGATAAACTCAACTGAGAAAACGTAAATGGAGAATTTCGAAACCTATCTGAAATCAGACTGACCATAATTTATGAACCACCAGCATGTCGGCCTATATAATCTTTTTTTTTTTTTTTTTACTTATATAGTTTACCCAAAAATGAGTATGTACTCACTATTTACTCACTCTCAAGTGGTTCCAAACTTTTTATTTTATTCTGATGAACACTAAATAAGATATTTTGAAGAAAGTTGGAAACCTGTAACCATTGACTTTCATAGTATTTGTTTTTCCTACTACGGAAGTCAATGGTTACAGGTTTCCAGCTTTCTTCACAATATCTTTTGTACTCAACAGAAGAAACTCAGAAGAAGAAAGAGTAAATGATGACAATTTTCATTTTTGGGTGAACTCTCTTTAACTGAGATCAGACACATCAGAAACATGTAGCTGTGTGAAAGCAAACGCCAGACAGATGTTGCATATTCATAAACCTGAGATCAGACCACACTTATTGTTCTGAATAAAAAGCTCAATAAATCAGAATCTCATGTTGCTGAATGGACTAATTTTGAGATCAGACAATCAGATTAAGATGTACTAAATTAATAAAACTTTCTGGAATAATAAGATAAAACAACATTGTTAACAAAATTTAGAAGCTCAATTGAGATCAGATAGCAACACACTGAATTTAGTTAGCACCTTGAAATTCATTCTTAAACACGTCTGAAATCACATCATGAATCAGAAGTAGATATTTATCGGAGATCAAGTAACATCAGACAAGCATGTGGTGGATTCATAAATCCTTCTGAGATCAGACAGGATTATTTGACAGGAGTTTATACTTATTTGAGGTCAGACTGCAATGCATTTAGAACCTAAGAACTACATAGACATGAAAATGGCATGTTGCTGAATTCATACTCATTTGAAATCAGATTGCATCAGAATAAAATGCACTGAATTTATAAACTGCTCATAAATCTCACAGCGTTATACAAATAACATCAGATGAGCATGTGTGAATTCAAAGACCCTTCTAAGATCAGACAGTTATAAACTCAACTGATCAGAAATAAACACACTGAATACATAGTTGACTAAAATCCAAGAAGCATGGCAATTTATAAACAGATCTGAGATCAGATCGCACCTTGAGATTACTTTATAAACTCTGAAATCAGACAATATCAGAGATCTGATAATCAAACAGGCATGTGAATAAATAAACACTTCTGAGATCAGACATATATAAACAGTCTTAACTCGGGTGAGATCAGACAGAACGACAGCACTGCATTTTGAATGCATACTCATGAGATCAGACAGCATTGTGTATAAAGTACAAAGTATAATAGTATATTTATAAAAAGTACTACTTAAAGACTGGATGTAATCAATGTATTTGTAAGCTCATTTGTGATCAGTCCACATCAGATTGGGATGTACTAAATTTACAGAGCCTATTGTGATCAGACGGTGACATAAACGGTTTAAAAATCATTCAAGATCAGACAGTGTCACGGATATACTGAATTTAGAATCCCACCTGAGAACAAACAGCATAATAGCTGGGATGAGGGGAATTTATACTCTTAAGAGATCAGATCATTCTTTTTATTCAGACAGAATCAGAAAGGCATGTTGCTGAATTGAAAACTCATTTGGGATCAGACTAGGACATACTGAAACTAGTAGAAACAGCATCAAATTGAGGTGATCGTATGGTGGATAAAGCCTTCTAAAATCTCACCTTTTTTTTTTAAACACACCCGGGAGTAACAATGAATGGGTTCCTATTGATGCCTGAAGACAAGTGCTAGACTGTCTACCAAAATAGCCTTATTTATCCAAATCTACAATCTATGAATCTGAGCACAATTTACACACGGTCTACATCTGATGCAGCTGATGAAGTGGATTTTTAACTCTTTAGAGTGTGAAGTTAATCTATATAA
>CAIGQV010016735.1:24005652-24029875 GCA_903798115.1 Danio jaintianensis
ACAAATGTGAAAAGTTTTTGAAAATTATAATGCTACAGACTTTTCTCTTACTACAGGAGAAGAATACATTTACACAAGGGTGCTTATAGTATATTTATATATCTCTATACTCTCAGGTGTTAAGGAGGGAGAGGAATTTGAAAAAAAGAAGGTATTCCTCAAGAAACCGATGCTTAAAGTAAGGGGATGAATGGGAAAAAAATGTTTCCACACTACTGAGGATAAATGAATCCATGTCTAGGCGACAGGATTTGGACAGAACAGTGGCTTTAGTCCTAGTCGTGGGGATCCAGCGCTCTGCAAATTTCATACAGTATCATTTACTTACCAAACCCATTCAGATCATCAGCTCTTTAAGTGAAAGCTCCATGAACTGAACCAAGAACAGATGCTTGTTTTCACCACAGGATAAAAAACAAAATAAAATAAAGGCAATTGTATGTTTCTCAATTCTGACAAAAAATAAATCTGAATCACCAGATATGAAATAAAAAAAGAAAGAAATACAAAAATGTGCTCTACTCAAATACTCAGACGTCTGAGAAGAAAAAGACGCAGAAAAAAACCGCAGTATTTTAATGTAAGATATGTTAACTCAGGAAAAAAATTAAAAATAAAACCAGAATTCTAACCTTTTCTTTTAAAGTGAAAAAAGTGCTCTAAAAACTTGGAGCTGAGAAATATAAACTGATAACCGCATGAAAGTGAAATCTGCAAGAAATCATCATAGTATTTCACTTTTTACCTTGCAACTCCAAGTTTAAAAATCTTGCAGTTTCAAGAGAAAACAAAAATCAGAATTGTGAGAACGAAGTTGCAATTACCTTTTAAAATTAGATTCTCCAGTGGTAGAAGCAGCCCTCCATTACAATCAGATAAGAAAGAGCAACACAAAATGTACAGAGTGCAGAGTCTCCAGTAGCAGGATCGAAAAGCACCGGATTAGAGTAAAAGCACAAGTTTTTATAAGCAGATTGTAGGCTGCTCGAAAATACAAAACAAACTGTCGAGGAATAGCACCTGTTGATCTCTTTAATAGAAGAGCCCATGGCATGACAGGCCTGAGAACCGATCTGATTGCCGCTTGCAGTGTGTTTGTGTGAACACGGAAACAAAGGGAAACAGTTTTAACTACAAAAGGATCCTCCTCGCCCACACCTATTTATACATAAACTCCGCCCAGAATGCTTGGAGCTCCTCCCTCCTAAAGCTGCTATACATGAACCCTGGTTCTCTGTCCACAGAAGCTCCTTACAGACCTACCGAAGCCACACACACATGCGCGCGCTCTTAGTTCCTTCTCAGACACACCAATATTCACAAAGTCTCTCTCTCTCCCTGAGGAGAGCGGCTTTTACGATATCCTCTGGATGAGTTTGTCATCTGATAGGCAGTAGAGGGCATTGACAGACAGCTCAGAGATAAAGCTTTCGCATGCCTGCACCGAGACCCCTTTGCAGTCACGGAGGTCCAGTATGGAGAGACAGGAGAGACGACGCAGGTACACCAGACATCTGTCTGTCAGCTGGCTGCAACCTGATAATGACAACAAACGGAGGACAATTTATTCATTGCTTGGGAGCTATAGAGTGCTGCAGGCAAGATGTTTATGATAAGTGTGTATGTGTGTGTGTGTAGAGCAAAATCTTTTATTTTATTAGGTACACCTGTTCAACTGATTATTAAAGCATATCACATGAAATAAGCTGATGCGTTTAGGCTTGTAGACAAAGTCATAGTTTTTTTTTACAGGAAAAAAACATCAAAATCACGATTGTTGGTTGGATATCTGCAAGTTGTTTACTTAGAACCGCTAACTAATTTCCTTATTTTAAAGAAAAACCTAATCAAAAGGTAACAAAATATCAAATAAAAATAAGAATGGCATACATTTAAGCTAAAGAGGGCAACAAATCTGTCATAATTCTTAATGACAAATATAAAACAAAGATTCACTTTACAAATGCACATAATATACAAATAAGGTTTAATCTTTTTTTTCAGGTAGGGTAGATGTATTTAGCAGTAGCATTTAAGAAATTGAATGAAAAAAAAGTTTTGTTTTATTAACACTAATAAGATAAATAAACATTCTGTGATCATCATTTACTCTCAAGTCGTTTTTAGCCTAAATAAGTTTCTTTCTTCTGGTAAACAAGTTATTTTGAAGGATGTGGGTAACCCAACAGTTGCAGGTCCACACCAACCTATTTTCCAGCCTATCTGCCTGCAACTGTTTGATCACCCACGATCTTCAATATTTCCTCTTTTGTGTTCAGCAAAAGAAAGAAACGTATACAGATTTGGGACATCAGAGTGAGCAAATATTGACAGAATTAGAAATTTTGGGAGAATTATCCCTTTAAGACAAACAGCATACCTTCACACAATTTAGTGTCACTCATCCTTTTTTCTCTTAAGTTTACTTTTTATATGCACGCACGCACAATAGGTTTTGACCATGAAAGATAATGGAGTTATATACACTAAGACTAGGTTAAGTTAACTTAACAAATGTATGTTGATTGAACATAAAACCATAAAGTTCCCCCAAAAAGTCTCAAGAATTGTGTTGTTTTAACTCATTTTTAAAAAACTAGTTTAAACAATCAGCAAAATAATTATATAATTATAAACTAACATACTTTGGTCATGGAATGCGCCTTGCCCCATGAGTGTAACTCTACCACTGAGTTAATATTTGATGTGACTGTATGTCACATTGTACAGTATATTGAGACAGAGGCACTAGAACTGCAACTGACCCAATGTGTGTTGTAGCGTGACACTACAATATTAAAAGCAGATTGGGAGCGTTTTTGGTCTTCAAATAATACCGTACTTTAAACAGGCTGGTCTGAATATTTCAGAAACTGTTAATCTACATGAATTTGCACACTTAGCCCTTTCTGGGGTTTAAAGAGAAAACAAGAAAAAAAAAATCTCAATTAAATTCATATCAAGCAGATATAAACGTCAAACAACTGTGCAATCCTATCAAGTCGATATGGACCACAATCTATGCCAAAAGAATGAAGGCAGATTTGTAAAACAAAAGGGGTCCAGCATGGTATAAAACAGAGTATACCTAATAAAAAGAAGCCAGGGAGTAGATTTTACTTTCAAAATCGTTGTCTGCAGCACTCAAGTGAACAGGCCGGTATGCATTTACTTACCAGCCAAGTTGAGGTGTGTGAGTGTGTTGCGTGTGGAGGAGCCCACAGCGCTGAGGAGGTTAAGAGCACCATCTGTGATTGGACAACGCGAGAGCTCCAGGCGTGTGAGCAGAGGCATGTGTCTGATGATCAGCCTCAGCGTTGCTTCAGTCACCTCTAGACCACACAGCCACAAACACTGCATGTTCTTCATCTGGGAACGGTTGTCACTACCTGCAGATGCAGAGATTTTTTTTTAAAGATTGTGAAATGTATTTTTGATAATAAAATTCATTATTAATGTTTTAACAAATGTGCAAGCTGATGTTAATTTGTTAGATTGTTAATGTTTCATAAATGCATGCAGCTTGCATTATTTCCTGAACTGCATTAAAAGGCACAATATGCAAGATTTTTTTCATTAAAAGGTTAAATGTAAAACCAGTTATACATTTTATAACAGTTGTATAACATTGTAGATTGTGTAACAGTTACTCATTTTGCTTACCTATGTACAATCATGATCCCAACAGAATGTTCAAATGCAGAGAAATAAGCTATTTTAAGTAGTGTCCTGTGTTGCCATGATAATGATGTGACACACCCTTGACTTCCAATTTGGTTTTATAGAAAACAGGGAAACACCAAAGATACTTTAATATGTTGTTTTATTAGAAAAACAGAACCCTAAAAATTATTCAGTAAGATAAAACAGTGCTGCTTCTAAACCACGGGATCATGACAGCAAGAATCGGAAGCAGTAGACGGTGGCATAATAAAGGCTCTGCTGTTTTTGTGTTTTGTGTCTCTTTATGCTCGTCTTTTATCAGCAATGGGCTATATGCACACAAACTTTTAATTTTCAGTCAGCCAGCCAGCCCAAACACTTCTGGTAAAGTGTCGCGCCATTATTAAAAAAAAATCACCACGTTTAAGATCTGTTTTCTTTAAAAATCAGTTTAAAGCACTTCATTAAATTATATTTTTCTGCGCAATGTCTTTAAAATATGGAAATTCATTTTACCCCAGTATTTTCAATTGAGTTTTTTCACTTGAACAACTAAATGAATGCTTAAGTTTGTTTAACTGATTGTATTTTAATTACATTACAACATCGATGCTGTAAAAGGAACATTATGAAATTGAAAATTTTAGCCGTTTCACTTGACAGCTTTCAGCCTTACTCTGCTTCATACTACCATGTCCATGATAATAGGTTTTGAATGCAATGACGACCACAAATCCCATTATTCCACACTCAGTCACGGCATCATCAAACTATGCCTTTGTTTGTTGTGAATACGTGGCCTCTAACATTGAAAATGACATCCTGTGCCTTTAAACAGTTTATATCAAATAAATCTACAGCAAATGCATTCTCAAAAGGCAGTTTATGCTTTGCTTAATTACTCCAACTGAATTTGAATCAGTTATATTATAAATTACAAGTATAATTATTTTTCCATAAATCACATATTCATCAATCATTAAATCATCACTTACTCACCTGTGCATTGTCCAAACCTTTATGAGTTTTTTTTCTTCTGATAAACACAAAAGAAGTTTTTTTGAAGAATGTTAGAAACCGGTAACCATTGATTTCCATAGTATTCACTTTTCTACTATGGTAGTCAATGGTTACAGGTTTTCAGCTTTCTTCAAAATATCTTGTTCAACAAAAGAAAGAAACTCAAAGGTTTGGAACCAATTGAGGGTGAGTAAATTTTGGGGGCGGGGGTGAATTATCACTCTAATTCAGAAAATAGCAAAGAATAAAAGAGGTCCGTAAAAGTTTTAGCTCTCATTACCTGGTGGGTTCAGCAGCTCCCTGATTTGTGTGTCTTTGATGCCATTGGCCCAGCTCAGGTCTAAAGAGCGCAGTAAAGGACAGCTTGGAGAGCTCAGTGCTGAGACTGACGACCAGTTACACCCTGATAGCACCAGATCTTTAAGGCCTGTGAGAAAGCTGCCCGTGAGTAACATCATTTACATTGCCGTGTATTAAAGCAGCTGGTGCGGTAATAATAATGAATGCACACCTGGCAGGCGGTGGATAAGCCAGCTGAGCTGCTTCTTTGAGATATTTGCCCAGGAGAGATCCAGTGTGACGGGCTGCCGCTTGATGATGCCCGTCAGGACTTGCGGACTCATTGAGCGGCTATGGCTCAGACTGATCCGTGTCCAGAGACGTTTGTCACAGCCCCTACAACAACACAACAGTATTTATTAGAATAAACATGAGCTAAGGCTGTGGGTATTCCAATGCTACTGGAAAATAGTATTGGGAAAAACCAACGTTGTGGAGAGCATTCAAGATAAAAATATTATATATTTTAAATTCCGGTTTAATCTGCAGCCTAATTTTCCAGTTTTCACTGCTTTCGCAAGACGATCTGCTGTTCGAAAAGTGAGTAAAACCATTTGACAGCAGTTCTGAGAGCCATAGCAAGCATAGCTGTTTGTTCCAAATTTGTACTTTACAATGTTACAAACTCATTTTAGTCCTTCAAAAATGCTGATTCAAAAGGCTTTCCGGAAAGTTTTGTATTTGAACATGAACAACAAACAAAATTTGCAGCTTTATGCAGTTGTTACCATCAACATAAACGCAACCTGCACTAAGATAACTACCTCACATGGATCAATGTTTACATTGTTTTCCACAAAATTGTATAAAGCTCCTTTATAAAAGCCAAAAAGGTTTTGCAATTTGACATTGAGATTTTTCTAAATGAAACTGTGATTTGATATTCAAATTGAATTATGAAGTTTCAGTTCAAATTAAAGGAAATTTAAAAGACATTTTAAGACCCCGCGGACACCCTGAACAAAATTTTTGATGTGTTAGATGAGTGGAAATCATGTACTCACCATTTGTACCAACTCTTGCAAACAGCCATGCAAACGCAGAGCTCTGCACGAGTCAAATAGCGGAACACGGAGACCCACACCTCTCTCTCCCAGCCCGGCTCGTTCCCTCCTCCAGAGTGCTCCGCTGAGAGCCGTGAGGTGGAACTGGGACAGGAGTCGGAGGACTTGGCTCTTTCCAACCGAGCATTTTTCTCGATTCTCTCTCGAGTCAGGCGGTGAGTGGACTCTTCAAAGTTTGATCTCAGACTCTGTACCGACTGTGAGTTTTTGGATGCGCGCTTCGTGAGGGTGTGTGACGATGACGAGAGAGCATGTGATTTGTTTACATGCAATCTGTCCGCAGGAGAATGAGGAACGTCTGAACAAGGGGCGCCGTTTCGGAGCGGGGGACGGAGGAGGGCTTTGTGGTTTTGCGGAAGGCTTCTTGAAGACAAGTTGGCTTCCAATTTGGGAACGATGGTGCTAGGGTCGCGTTTACCTCTTGATGGCTGTAACTTGACTGTGACGCAGGACCCCTGGCCTCTGACCTCATCGGTGAGCGCCGCAGAAGTGTCAGACGGAGAGGGCTCTCCTCCCTCACTGCTCCCCTCGCTCTCTCCATTCCGATGAGCATCGCCGTTCTCATCTTCACCCGCTTTCCCGCTACGTCTCTGAGGGCGGTTCTCTTTCCCATTATACTGTCCATTCTCTTTCCTCTCCTGCTGTTCTTCTTCTGCAGAATCTGCTCTTTCTACCGCCGTCTCCATTCTTTCCCTCAGACCTCCACCCCTTCCGCCGCCTCGCAGTCGTACCCCTCGGCCGCGGCAGGAGAACGACCCTCGACCGCGGGAAAGGCTTTGTCCGGGTCCTGCTCTGACTAAACCCCTTCTCTCCAGACTCCGCTGACGCAGGAGCTTTGGAGAAAGAGAGACAGGCGAACGGGTCTGAGAAATGGACAAAAACAGGAGGAACGAAAAAGCAGAAGCCAAGAATGGCAGAGAAAGCATGTGAGAATGGTAAGAGCAGGATTATGGATGCGCTGCGATGATGGAAAGCGGATGTTAGAAGCTCATAACACTTACCGACTGGAGGATTTTGTTCCTTTCCAATTTGATCTGCAACAGTAAACAAGAAATCAGACATGCAGAATTGTATCAGATGGACTTACACAAATGTTTGACAATCATCATAAAGCACATTTTGGTCAAGAACTAGGGGAGTGACGAGAAGCATATCCCACATATTTTAGACTTTAAAGCAATCTTCAAAGATCTCATTTGTTTAAAACCTGTTTGAGTGTATTTCTTCTATTGAACAAAAAATAAGATATTTAGCTGAAAACCTATAACTACTGACTTCCATAGCGTTTGTTTTTTCCTACCATAGATGTCAATCCTTACAGGTTTTCAGCTTTCCTCAAAATATCTTTGAGAGCACTACGCCTGGAACACAATGTTTGTTTTTGGTTTTTATTTAGGCGGCAGTCATCCAGTAGAAGCTGGCACCATACGCTTTCCATTCATTTCTTTAATAAAGTCCTCCTTCTTCCCTGAAATTATGGAGGTTTAACCATGTTACAGTCATGTTCTTCATGTTTTTAATTCTTATTTTTGCCATCTTTGACTTTGACTGAGAAATGACAATATGTAGACAGAAAACGAAGTTGGAGAGAAGCGAATTTGTGAAAAGTCTGCAAGCTGGGACACAAACTCAGGATCCCTGAAGTGCAATGAATACAGTGTTTCTTAACCACGTTCCTGGAGGACCACCAACACTGCATGTTTTGGATGTCTCCTTTGTCTGTGACAGTCATTACAGGTCTTTCAGTCTATCCTGATGATCTGATCTTTGTCAATTGGTGAAGTTTTTTTTCCTCGCCACTGGCTTGCTCGGATCGGGACTTGTGGAGCTGTGCTTCGGTGGATTTGCTCTACAGTGTTTGAACTTTCAGCAGTGAAATTTAAACCACACTGAACTAAACTAAACTGAACTTAAACTCTGAAATCTGGACTTTAATAGAACTATGTTAAGCTGCTTTGACACAATCTACATTGTGAAAAGCGCTACATAAATAAACTTGACTTGAATCAGGTGTGTTTAGTAGACATGGAAAATGTGCAGAGCTGGTGGTCCTCCAGGAACGTGGTTAAGAAACAGTGGTTTAATATGTTTAATATCGGCATATATCTATGACGTGCTCATGAGACCATTCAAATCTCACAAGACACATCGAGATCTCGTCACACCCCTATCAAGAACAGATCGCTAAGATAAGAAAGGCGCATCAGACCAACCAATGACTGGAAATAGAAAGCAACTTTATATTATAACTGTAAAATCCATGTCAATGTGAATGATTACCCTTTTCCTGAGCTGTAACTCCAGCGCTCCTGCCCTCTTCCGGTTCTGCTGGTGCTGTAGCAAGAGTCTCTGAGAAGGGGGCGGCTGGCGTCTGGAGCGGGTCATTGGCAGGGACGAGGGGGAGAGAGCGGGACGACCTCTGCGAGCGATACGCAAGCCCTCCACTCCAATGCCTTCTCTGTATGCTCGCTTAGCTGGAGGACCAGACAAGCGACTGCTGTTGGATACACTGCTGTCCGTCTCCTCCTCACTACTACTGGAAGACTTATAGGAAGAAAAAAAATAAATTAATTAATTATTCTTCAGCTCCAAATATGACCGAAAAAAGGGTTACCAAAAATGGAACGCATACCTCAGTTTTCTTGCCCTGGACGCATTTGGGACATTCCCAACAACTGGGAAGGTCCTTATTGATAACACCCTCACCTGGAACCTGGAATATAGATTGGGCATTAAGAGAACAGCTCAAACAACTAAATCCATATGAGCAAGACAGATAAGCGCATGTACCTTTATACATTCTGGATGAGTGATCTGAGCACATTCAGAGCATTCCATGAGCATCTGGACGGACTCAGAGTCTTCAGACTCCTGGTTGCCTTCCTTACATATGGCACACACTGCAGTAAGAGGTAGCGCCGGCTAAAAACAGAGCACAAGTCTCAGATACAACACACACAAACACAGAAAACCATTCATTTTTATACACCTTTTCTTGATAAAGGCATCATTTTTTAACATATTTATTTTTATTCCTTCATTAATGGTGAAATTTTCTAATAATAATAATAATAATAATATTATTATTATTATGTTATAATATTTTTATCATGTCAAAAAAAAACATCTAAATGAAGCTGCATAGAATGTCTGCTGATAAACAATTTTGATTGACATCGGTAAGATTTTGTGTGCTTTTGTCAAATCACTTATGTTCAGCAAGACTGAATCTGTTTGACCAAAATTATATTATATTATATTATATTATATTATATTATATTATATTATATTGCTACAATTTTCAAAAAAATTAAATTTTCTATTTGAATACATTTTACTATGCAATTTAATCTTGTAATGCAAATCAAACATTTCAGCATGATTACGCCGCTCTTCCCTGCCACATGTGCCTTTAGAAGTCAATCAACAGCTTAATAATTTTGTGGAAATGTGATTTGTAATATTAGAAAAGTCTTCGCTTTTTGTTACTTTTGAAGTGAAATGCATTGCTAAATGTCCTGCTACTGAAAAGAAGTATTACACAAATTTAAATTAAAAAAAAAAATTATAATTAAAAAGACAAAAAAAAAAAAAAAGAGCAGGTTCATTGATGACTTTTTATGAATGAACTAGGGCTTCACAATGCTGGGAAAATATGTAATATTGTTCTTAAGTACTGCGATATCAGTATTTCTTACTATATAACTAACTTGCAAAACATTTTATTTGATGTTACGATCATACTACAATAAACTGGTAATAGATAGTTTTCTCAGCTAATTAAATAATAAAACAGGATGCAAACACTTACACTTTAAAACACCACAAATGACTGAAAACCCTGATCGGAAATTCTGATTCTAATTGGCTGTAGTCATTTTCCTCTCTTGTCTCCCAGCATTAGTATTTATTTTCAGCTCTAGGTTCGCTTAATAGCACCTACTGGAGAGGTGGGGATGAAGACAGTAAAGGTCCCATCTGATTGGTCAAATTTGAATAAACAACCCAAGTATGTAGCACGCAAATTCTTGGCATGTAAAATGGAAATTGCATATATGATTATAGTGAGAATGATAATTTTTCAATATATTGTGCAGCCCTAGAATGAACAGTTACTCACTGCAAGACATTGTCGGAGAACACAGCTCTTCTTCAGTCTGCCTGGTCCTCCAAACTTCCTCATGTCCCTACAGTAGTTGCAATCGCCACACTCAGTGCGCAGGCAGGCCTCGCAGCGTTTGCAGCGCACACGTCTACGTCTCAGAGCCGAGATGGAGGATGACGGCTTTACGGGTCGAGGAACTGGCGCCAACATTGGGCCTGAACCGGGAGCTCGTGGCCGGTATAAATTAGACACAGGTGGTGGCGGTGGAGGCTGATACCACGACGGCTGCAGACAGAAGCACATTCTTATTTTAAACTGTGAATCTGTGCTATAACAATAGTGCTAGCAAAACCTTATTGCATCAATAGCTCAAGCAACAAAACCAGCTTTTACTTAAACTTTTATCAGTATAACACAGGGCCTGTCTAATAAATTTATTTCATATTAGGCAGGATTAGGACCTAGGAGGAGGATGTTTGTGAGCGAAATGAAATTATTACAAATAGCCAATACTGACTCACAGAAGTTTCCTTTTAGTCAGATATTATGATCATTAAATGATATCTGTGATTTCAGGTTATGTGTGTTTTACTTTTATTTTACATTTTCATTTTGTTGTGTGTTTACTTTCATTTTCATATAATGCTTACAGCACCCCACATCAATCAATCATGTTACCGGGTGGCCAATAGGACCTGGAGAGGCTGTGAAACAGTGAACCTAAATCACCCTATAGGCAAAAATTCACTTCAATAACATCCAGGCTGTGGACCTGATCTGACTGATAGCTCTCCTGGTACTTATTGCAGTCTCATAAACAACACAGGATCTTATCAGCAAGGGTTCTCAACATAATTTTGCCAACTCTGCTATTTAAATCAGCTGATTTATCAAATGTTCTGATAATATAAAGCATCATTACAACATACCCTTTTGGGCCATTTGACTATTGGTTTTCCAGTGTAAGACAGTTTGGGGCTATCATTGGCGTGTTCTTCTAGCAGTTTCTGTAGGGGCAGAAAGAAAAATACAAGGAAAACTAATTATATTGAGCTTACACAAAACAAAAAAAAAGAGCAATAACAGTATTTGCATGGTCATATGGTGTTTATGCATGTACCCTTATGTCACTGAGCAGTGCTGGGGCGTTTCTGATGCCTCCTGGAACACATTTCTTGTGTGCTGGCAAATCCTCCAACTTATGCAGTAATGCCCAAAGGCCCTCCAACTCCAAGGGTGTAAGATTAACTTTCACCCCGGGACGGGACGGAGGAGTGACTGCCACCTCTTCCTCCGGCTCCTCCTTCAGCACCTCTTCATCTTCATTTCCAGAGTCCCCGTTAGGTTTTGCTGTTTTAATTACATCCTCCTTTTTCAGCCCTAATATAATATGCCAAATTATTACAGTCCTACTGATGCTGAGGTGTGAAAACGCAAGCCACATTGATGTACAAGTCAAATGATCTTTTTTACAAATAGACAAAAATGAAAAAATATATACATAATAATAATAATAATAACAACAACAAATTGACAGAGAAATTAAGTTCTATATGTGTAGTAAAACAACACTCCGTCTTCCATAAATTCATACATTTAGATCAACAATCTTATCTAAAACTACGCATATAGCATCTCATTACCATGTTCAAGTGCAATCTTGTGATAACTAAAAAAAAAAAACCTAGCCTGAAGACAGGAAGTATAAATACATCTGCACAAATGCTGAATGACTGAGACATTTGTGTTCTTCAATAAGTTCAAGTGCTTATCTTTGGGGCTTTGGTCACATGATCAAATCAAGACCTCTCTGCATGTGAACAAACTGAAACTCAAGAATTGATTTTCATTTGATTTGAATTTGATTGAGAATGATTAGCGTGGTTTAATTCCATTTTGAAGCGTAAACATATATCAAACGTGTTATTTTATTAAAGAGATAGTTCCCCCATTGTCATTATTTACTTGTCACAAACCTGTTTGAGTTTCTTTTTCCTGTTAAATGCAAAAGAAGACATTTAGAAAAATGCTGAAAACCTGTAACCATTGACTTAAGGCTGATTTATACTTCTGCGTCAAGCGCACGTGTATGTCCGGCGCAGCATTTGCGTAGTCACATAGACCTTGCCGTGGCTAATGCCAACGCTGACGCGCACCACTCAAAAAATTTAACTACACGCAACGTCGTGTAGCGCAAGCTCTGTGATTGGTCGGCTTGGTAGTGGTGATGAGCGTGGGTGGCGTGGAGAGCCGCAACCCCGATGGAGCGAGTGTTTACAAGTGTCGAGACCTGTGAAGGAGCTCCAGAAAAGGAAACTTTTGTTTTGTGTTTACCTTATGATTAAAGTTGTTGCACGTCTACCGGTTCCCGCCTTTGAATGTGCGAGTTTTAGCTACTTGTACATTAAGGTAGCTTTCAGAAAAAACTAAACACCCATGAAGAAACTTGACACAGAGGAACATAATAGCCTACTGCTAGCTAGCGTTTTGGAAGTGTTATTATACAGGTTATACAGGTTTCTAACATTTTTAAAATAACCTCTTTTTTGTTCAACAGAATAAAGAAACTCTTTTTATTGCTATAATTATAATTAATCACCTAACTCCATTAAGAAAATGGCGTAAAATCGGCTACTAATAGTCGTAAATAAAATGGCTTACAAACATTATTAAAAATCTTATACACATTTTCAACTACACCTGGAAATCTTCTAAACCATACAAACTCGGAATGAGTTTGGATGATTTGTATTTAGCACCATCCACTTGTTCTTTACAACATAACTTAGACTGTCTCAGTAAATCCTTATTTCTAAAAGTTAGAAAATCAACCAGTATTTCCATTTTTCAAGGCTTATACTGAAAGCATGCAGGTCTGTTAAACTTCACATACCAAACTATGACATTCAAACCACATTAGTGTGTACAGTTACATGTATAACTATTATGTTATTGTACTGATTTGCATGTGTATATAAAAGAAATGTCTACTGACCAATCCCGAGTGAGTGCTTCTGAAACTCAGGTGTGAGGTGAGACGTGTTGGTCAAACAGTACAAGTATCGCTCCAAGACGTACCAGCACATCTCAAAATAAAAAGGGTAGCGGAACTTAGAAGGGACCTGTAAACACAAGCCATAGAGAGAGAGAGTCACAATAAAAGTTCACACAACAGTGGGATAATCAAATGTGTGACTGGAGGATTGCTCACCCGTGTCCGGTCCTCAATGTTGAAAATGTTGAGCTGCATGGGAATGTTGAAGCTGTGAAGAAAATTGCCCCCAAACACCAGAGTATCCATTGGAGTGTACACTGCATGGATCCAGCCTACATAAAGAAAAATACATTGGTTTGACACCCTGAGGCCTGTTGGGTATCTACTCAGGTTAGTTTAGGTTAAGTTTGAGTAAACTAAGTTTTCAGGCTCAAGATGGTGGGTTGATTTTGATCTGGTTTTGTTGCCATGTTAACTTGCCTAATGCAATAAAGCCACTCCAGGTCCCCCTTTTTTTGCTCCAAATTAAAGCCTTTAAACTAAAAGCATTTTTAAATAACAGGTTTAAAATAAATGTAATATATAAATAAACAATCTTGAGCTGTATGTGAACGTAATTGATTGAATAGTGCTGGTTGCACTAATATAATATTTTCTACATGTTGCCTTTACTGTTTATTTCTGCTTGTATATCCATTTAAATTTATTAAGTTTCTGTAAAGTTAGGATTAACCTTTTTTTATTAATACCAAAAAAAAAATACAGCCACAGCATTAAATCAAATGAATACTGATTTATTCATCTGTTAGTGGTGAGTGATTTTTAATACTAATGGTACAGATTTTCAAATGCCCTAACTAAATTTCACTGGCCCAACTAAAAAAAACGTAGACGAATAAACAGAAAAAATATAAAGATGAAAACAGTTCTTAACGGTTTAAGGTAGATCTAACGGTAATTGTTTTTTGTAAAAAATAAAAAATAAAAAAAAATAAAAAGGGGTATTTTGACGTTTGACATATTTAGTCAATCCATTAAAGTGCATAAACATATAAAAGAGAACTTTAGCACTGAGCAACAGGATTGAACTCTCTACTGCTGTTTTGCATTTGACCCGAAGTTTAAACTGACAAAATCTGAAACCCACAGGGAGTCTGAGCATCAGCTGTAAAACTTGGAATAAATGGACAAAGTGAAACAGACTGTGGCAGGACAGACTACACTGTTGAGGGCTGGAACTCCATAACAAACTGCTAAAACCAGCCTGAATGAGTATGACTGAGTGAGTGTCACTGTCAGAGAAAAAACAAAACAAACAAAAAAAACACAGCAGGTATTGATACTGCAGAAAAGTGATTGCGTATAATTTCAAATATTTCAGTTTCAACACTTTTCGAAATATCAATACTTTAAAACTTTTTTTTTTTAAATCATCGGTTTCTGCATATGCATACCTGAGGGGATCATGAAGGTGTAGCCCTGTTTCAGTTCAATCCGTTGGCACGCAGAGGCTTTATCGCCGAGAAAGATGTCGCCCTGTTTTGCGGACAACACCCAGTTCTCATAGAGCTCCAGGTTTTGAGGTGTGGGAGGGATCAGCCAGAAAACCTGAGATTATACAGGACAAGGTCAATAAGAACAGGTCATTCAGAGACACCAGAGGGTATTATGTTTTTTTTATATTATTCTTATATTTTACATAATTTATAAGTGAATTTTATTTGTATAGTCAGCTTTTTTAGAATGCATGAAAAATGGTTTTAATTGTACTAAGAGTGGTATCAAATATATTTTTTATATTACTGAAATATATATATATATATATATATATATATATATATATACTATAGTAAATAAAAAAAAAAAAGCACAATTTAGTTCAATTTCATGGTGTGTCAAAATAGCACAGCTGAGTATACTTAGTTGATCTAGTTTATTTTTAGTACTACTAAAGAATAACCTTTAGTACATTAAGTACAAAATTAGTTGCAGAAAACAGAGCACTTGTAGGTCATAATGGAAGTGTGCTTACATAAAATGCATTTTAGTGCATTTTTTTCACCTGACAAAACTTGAGCAGCTTTAGAAATTGTGCAATTACAAAAAGCAAGGTTTTTAAGGTGGAGATTCAAAACAGTACAGAAAGAAACCTATTGTGTGACATTTAATAGTTCAAACTATTGTATACTGATTTAAACGGTACTGCAAAAGTCAATATACTTAATTGTACTTGTTAGCTAGTATTTAATTGTGATGCAAGTCTCTACATCAGTACACTACAAAGAGCTGTGCCTTTAAGACAGAACTCACCTTTCCTCCCTTGTGGATGTGATACCAGACTGATGTCCCTCCAAAGTCTATGTGGAAATCTGTAAAGCATCCCTCGACGCTCATCAGACAATACCTGAAAAACACACGTATATTGAATGAATGATCTTCATAATGCAAAATTATCATTGTCTTATTATTCAAACAAATAATTTTAAATGGAACTGAATAACAGGAAACTACTTACTTCTGTACTTTGGGGTACTGCATTTCTATAATTGCATTAGTGGAATCTCTTTGTCTTTCTTTAAGATGCCGTGGCCACATATTGTCCACCCAGTCAATCATATCAACCTAATGAAAATAGAGACAAACTCAAATGACAAAAAAGGCATGCATGTCTGAGTAGAGGTCAAGCGGAAAAGAGTATTTTGCTGATATAACAAATATCAATAAATTGCATTAAAATACTGTATTTTCGGAAAGTGGATCTGTTGAGGAATTAAAACATATGATTTTAAACATTTCATTTAATTCAAGGTTAACAATAACCTGTTTTATATTATTTCTGAATGATTTTATAAAATTTGACACATGCACTCATGTGTTTCTCTGTTATTTTCCCCTAAAAAAGCTATTTATTTACCGGAAGCTTTCAATAATGACCAATCTCTCTGTATGAACCACTAATTATGCACTATTTTAAATCAATCATTTAAAATGTTTTTTTTTAATAATATAATAATATTATATTTACAAAAAAACTACTAATAAATAGTACTAATGTAAATAATTACTAATAAATAACTACTAATAAACAGTACTAATACTTATCTATTGTACCTATATACGTGTCATACTTTATTTTAATGTACAATGCCAGCTATTAACAAACCCTTAAACCATTAATAAAGACTTTTAGCTCGAACTTTATTAATAATTAGTAAGGTAGTAGTAGGGTTAGTATTTACTATCTAAAGGGTAAAGGTATTTGGTAGGATTAGAGATGTAAAGTAAGATCATACTTTATAAGTGCTAATAAAAAGTAAACATCTTATTAATATGCAGATTTTTTTTGTTCCTTTTGTTCCTTCTGTTGTTCTCATTTGTAAGTCCCTTTGTACAATAGTGCTAGAAAGAAAAATCATTAAATGTATATCTAAAATGTATTATTAACCAACTTGTCAATTTCCGATAGTTCCTAAAGATGGCACAGAATAATCAGCTAAAATGATATATCGGATGACCGATATTTGTGTTTTCAAGTACCGAGGTTGGTCTCTTGACAAGATGCTCTAACTTGGTGTGGCTGAACTCAAGGCTGATGACATTGTAGAGCTTCTCGCGCTGAGATGCCGGCGTCTCGTAGTATCTCCTCCACTGCCCCATTGACATCTCGATGCCTTTTTGAGTGGCTGCATCCATCACATCAATCATCCTTCGACTGCCTACAAAACAAACAATAGGAAATGTTAACAACAATACCCATAAAAAAAAAAACTGTTCAAAGTGTGAGAGAAACTGAACTTTTGTTCTTACCCACAAATAATTTCACATCACTGACACTAAAGTCTGGGTCAGGCATCCTACAAAAAACAGACACAAAAAAGAGGCCATTATTTTCAAATGAATTCATTATTGACTGATAAAGAGAATAAAACAGCATGTTGAAATGAGCCATACTTTATGCCAAGACCATCTGCTTTCTTGAATATAATGGGGTCCCGGAGACCCTCCCGCTGGATGTACTCCAAGGTGAAGTCTGCAGAAAACACAATTCACGGTTAACTCTGAACTCTAAACATCAGTCAAAACATTTTGTTCAATAGCAGTGCCAAGTGTTTCAAAAAGAAATTGCTGCGTCAATTAAAATCAAAAGGTGGATGTGGGAAAGAAAATGTCACAATATGGCTAGCTAGGATTAGAGGTATCTGGAGACTAAAATTAACACTCAAATGACAGTTAATAAGAGTAATTAAATGTTTATAAATAGTTTTAATCATCAGGCGGCTGGAATAATTTTAAAGTTAATGTTTTATTATCATATTATTACAATTTTTAAAATCACAAAGTGTATTGTATTAGATATATTAAGATGCACTGATTGTGAAAATGCAACATGCACCACTTTGATTCCTTTTTTTAAGTTTGCAATAAGAATAAATAGTTACATTTTTTGTTCGACAAAAGGGAAGCATTTTACTGCAGTTTTCTGTCCAAATAAAAGCTCTGTAGTTCAACATTTGAAATCAAGAAACCATTTAATATTAGCACAGTAAATTGTGTGCTGCATTATAGAATTACTGTATAAAAACATAAATGCTTCCTCAATATGCTTGCCATGTTTAATGAAACAATCCACACACAGTTACATTTTTCTATTAATGTTTTAAACAGCATCGCAGCTTCTACTGTTATAATCATTATAGAAGCCAAGTTGAATTAAAAAAAAAGATGCTTAAGATTATGATGAACATTTTAATAAACTAAATACTACAATTTTTACATTTTTTTTAATCAACGTTTCTCAAGGCCCTAGAAATATTGCAGTGCAGTAAAACATGCTTGATGGACAGAAAAGTTTGATGAGGATTTTGCAGAATTTTAATACCTTGAAATTCAATACCTTTAAATTTTCTGAAGTTTGCAGCCATTGTCACTACTGAAATTAAACAACAGATTTTGCACATACCTTTCCCATCCATAATTTTGACCAGATCAGAGTTGTATCGGTCACTCCGGAGTTTCTCATCAAGGTCGAAAGACCTCTTCCCTTCAATCTCATCATCTGAAATGCCATCATCCTGGTACCGCCGTCGTGTGCCAGACCGCTGAAAACAATATACAAATGTATAAGATTTTTAGGTTGTATTAGTTAGTTAGTTAATGCATTTACTAACATGAACAAACAATAAACAATACATTTAGTACAGTATTTGTTCATGATAGTTAATGAAAATACAGATGTTCATTGTTAGTCCATGTTAACTCAAGATGTATTATTGTTAACAAGCATGAATTTGGATGTTAATAATACATTAGTAAATGTTGATTTATTTTAATGAATGCTGTACAAGTATTGCTCATAATTAGTTCATGTAAGTAAATAGATTAACTGATTAAACCTTATTGTAAAGTGTGACCACTTAATTTGTATTTGGATAACTAGAAAACCAGATAAAATATAATACTTTTTAAAAGCAATAACACTTTTGGAAATCCAGTTCTACCTCAACTTTGAACTCCAAATCCGCCTTATCCGATAAATTAACGATACACTTTCCTTTTATTAAAAAATAAGGTTTATGGGTCATACACGCATCAGGGACAATTAACGTCAACAATGAATAAGTTCGTTTATTATTTTACAGCTGCTGTGGACAGTCCCTCTATGATAAGGGAGAATAAACACATGAGAATAAGGTTTTGACAGTCTCTTCCCTCGGGCGTGTTCACTGTAAAGTCAACAAAACCCCTTGGCAAGGTGTGACGGTAGGGCTCGAGCGCCAGCTGTCGGCAGTTTAACAGCATTACAGCTTGTTTTAATAAACTGCTTATAAACGTTCCCCAGACAGCAATTTGATTTGCATAATAGCTGTTGAGTAAATGAGAAACTTACCAGGCGTTTGCTATAACGGGATTTATCATCTGCCATGCTCTGAAAAATGAAGATACACATTGGCAATTATACATTTTTTTACAGATGCTGATAAATAAATGGCATCAGGTGCAGCGAGTACAACTATATAATACAATGAATAAATCCATTTGAAACCAGGCAGAAAATCACAAAACAATCACCGACCTTAAAACACGACTTTTTAAAGGCAATTTTTGATTTTCTTTTTGTTTTTTTTTACAAAAAAAAAACAAAGAAAAAAAACAGCCGCAGTGACTGAATTCGGGTGCAACCGGTTCATGCACCTCAAAGCTACCCATATCACAGCATTATGTGTATTATGAAGGAGTTAAATGCTGCCTAAGTAGGCTGCTCACTAGGCTTTGAGACACTCATTATGAGCAGGAGTAAGATGTGATCAGACAACAGAGCCCGTTTAAACACCCCCATCTATGCTTTTTTGAGACTATACATGAGAACGTAACTACACCTTTTAAATGTAAAACAGTCGTAAACCATGTATATGTTACTCCTGAAATAAATTAAAAGCGAAGAACTGTGACAGATAACTGACATTTATTGCAGTTGGTCTGAAGCTAATAGCTTGAAGGAGCGCTTCACTAACGTTACTTTTGACCGCAGGCCGATAACGTTAATATATTTCACCGCATAAATGGGCTTGGGTTCATCACAAGGCTCGGTTGTAATTGCTGTTTACTGAAAAATATATGGTGGGTTTAAAGTAGCAGAGTCGAGCCCCTGACAGTGGAGGCTAACCGGCTAACCCACTAGCATTTCCATTGACAAACAGCGCTAGCCCGTTAGCCTGCTAGAAACAAAACAAAAAAGACCTTTAAACAATACCTAGCCTTCAACTTTCGCTTTCCGTCGATAGTAAGGAGCCGGCGTGTAGAAAGATGCTTAAAAATCCCCGCGGAGCTGCAAACTCATCCTGTGCGATGGTGTCGTTCTTCACTTGATATTCTTATTTTTGTTCGATAAAGTTAAATCTATCCGCTTTCATCCGCCATTTTCAGATTGTCAAGATACACACACACACCACTACTAGCTACTCATACGACACGCCCCTAGAAGCAACAGCCAATGAGATGCAAATGTTAATGCAAATTAGACGAAAGACGATTGGGTGAAAGCGACGCCATTCATAAAAGAGCTTTAGGTCGATAACGCCCCTTGCTCGTTCATATATAACGGGAGCCAATAAATGTTCGAATTGTTGCGTGTACCGGACAGTTTATTGGCTGCAGAATGAAAATCGGGTCATTGTTGCAGCCTATTAGTGGGGAGAATATTTTTGTTGAAATATAAACCTATCAACGGACACATATATGATCTACGAAAACTCATTGGTCGATTTTTGGCAACCGCATTTCGTAAGAGGATTAAAACCGAGGAATTATAATAGTTATTGTCTTGTAAAACAGCTAAGTCAAAAGCCACCTGGCATCGTTCAACCATGTCTGTTCCCTGATTGGTTTACTGTTGGGGATTAAAACTAAATCTTTCGAAGACTGAACCTGTGAATGATTGTTATGAAAACATTTAGAAATCTTTCTGATCTGATAACTAGGTTCAAGGATAGAAGTTTGTGTGGTTGATGAGCTTTTGTATTTGCAGAATGCAATTTTAAAAAGTAATGAACATATTCAGTCGAGCTATAAATTATATAGCCAAGGAAAGTGGCTTTTGTATTGCAATATTGTATAAATGACTTTATATAGGTTATATCTTCTGTAACAAAGCAAACAAAGTTTTACAAACCCTATGTCATTTTATTTAATTTTTTACCCAATAATGTTAGGCTTATGTAGGCTAATAACCTCCTCCTTGTGGTATTGAATGAAAAACAATTGACCATATGGGGTCAAAGACGAAAAGAGATTAGCAAGCATCCAAATAAAAATGTAGGATATCTTACTTTAGAATGTCTTAATAATGATCATAATACATTTCTTGTAGAACAATAGCATAATAGCTCATAAACCAAACAATCTTGGCAAGAACAAAAATGATTTGATAGCATAACATAAAAAACAGTGCAGCAGCAATAACAATAATTAATTGCCATATTAATAGCCTTTTCAAATCGCTGGGGAAATTTGTCAGCTCATTTAAAAGTTATTTGGCTCATCAAAGCAGAAGTTTTAATGTATGTATTATGCTTTCGGTGCATGCAGAATCACTTTAAAAGCATAGTTCACCCATAAATGAAAATGTAGCCTACTTTCTACCAAGTGTTTCCTTTTATTAGTTGAACATAAAAGATGAAGAATGCTAGTAACTGGTAACCACTGGCTTCCATAGTATTTGTTTTTTCTAATAGAAGTCAATGGTTACCGGGGTTTCCATCATTTTTCAAAATATCTTCTTTTGTGTTTAACAGAAGCAAGAAGCTCAAACGGGTTTGTGACAAGTGAAGGGAGGGAGTAAATGATGACAGAATTTTCAGTTTTTGGTGAACTATCCCTTTAACCTGATGCAAAAATAGGAAGTCTCGCATAAATTATAACTAAACGCCATTTTCTTAAGGTCTCGTTTTATTAGATAACATAACATAACACATAAAAGACAACCATACCTTATTAAAGTATTCAAAATAGACTACGTGTAAATACTACAGTTAAAAACACTCCTTTTCAACATTAAAACATACAACCAAACAATAATAGTTTTATTTATGTTAGACTATGAGACATGAGAAATTACATCAGGCATACTAAAACGAACTAGAACAAACATCGAAAAAAAAAACCCAGACATCTCGCTCTCGGGCTCCTTTTAAAAGTAATTGTCCTTGTTTGATGAAGTTGTTGAACAGCAGAGGGCGCTGGTCTTCACTCACTCGTTAGGGTGTGAGGGTTCGTTTGGTTGAAGCACACTACACAGTTAACGCATCTAGCCTATGTGAGAAGAAGGGCAGGAGATACAAGGAGAGCTGTCCGAGTTGTGGTCCTTGTGGTCATTTCAGCCTGGAAGATTGTAGTGACAATTTGAGGAACAGCGGTTTAAAATACGTGTTGTGTGACAGTACAGATTTAGGGTTTCCATTCTTCAAACAACCCTGGAAAAAAAGTGAATCAGAATTCTACAAAAAATTAAGCTGCGCCTGTTTCTGGAGCAGTAAATCATTAAATGAGAATGATCTCTGAAATTGTGAGACCACATGACTGAAAACTATTAGGCTACATTATTATTATTGCCATTAGACGAATAAATAGCACTAACAAATGTATATGAAACAGTCATTTAATAAATTTATAATTCACAATATTACAGTTTTTACTGCATGCTTGTTATGAGTGGTTTCATGTCCATCTGTTTACCCAAGAGATAATATGATGTATGCTTGTATTGAAGAAGAATAATAACATGGCAACTGAATTTGGAGGACAGTGCTCTAAATTATTCTTATTTACACATATACATATGCACACATATACATATTTACATATATACACAGATTAACACATGCATAACTGGATTTGGATTGTTGACAACTTAGTTACATGTGACAATTTGCTCCATTCCAGTGGCCGTAAGTGCAGTCTGGTCAAGGAAATGGTAAATCTGTATTCAAACATATTAATGCTATGTTGATGTTGGTTTTCTAGCATATTACATAGTGTGCTTGAAAATTGTAAAACATCTGAATGTGCTCCACATTTCAAGTCAAATGGCTAATTTTTGACAAAGCAAGGAAACATCTTATTGAATACTGCACAGACTGCTTCGCAAAATGCAAGGGAACATTAATGAAATATATTTAAGACTTATTTTTTTCTTATTTGTATTATCTCTTTTTTCTTATTTTGTTTATTCCATGATAGCTTTCTTTTTGTTGTTTGGTCAAATAATTTGATGTCAGTTCAGAATTTTCTTCTTCTCAAAAGAATATCTTCCTCGTATTCTGATGGTTTAATTAAGGGTCATTAAAAGCATTTTGTGCACTCCCGTACAGGAAAAAAACGGTTGAAACTGAATGCTTACCATTATGAAAAGAAGCTGTAAAGGTAAGAAAACACAACGATCCCCAGAATCACACAGCAGAGCATGATCATCATTTTCTTCTACGGAGAGAGAACGATGGATATTTATGAGGCGGCAAAAACAATTAAGAGAAAGTTAGAAATAGCACATGGGATATCTAAATAAATTTATGCCTCACAATACTTATCACAGCACATGTCTAAAAGTCATTTTAAACTGGAGAAAGGAGTAAGGAATACAACAAAGGAGAAGTTTAGATTTAAAGGTATAGTTCATCCAAAATGAAGAGATCCAGACTGTGGTGAAAGTGCTCAGGGGAGTATGCTAATGTTAAAGTCAGTCTGAAATCATAATTGTCAATGTTAATTCTGCTTGCGCACATTGTTATTTATTTTTAGGTGAACAATTGCAAGTTAATCCAGTTAATCAAAATTCTGTTTCAGTTGGAACATCAACATACTGAAATAAATGAGGTATCAATTATGCTTTATATGTATGTGTTTTTTAAACTCCAGTAGAAGTTGACTTGCATTTTATGAATCACCAAGGACCAGTTTCTGCTACATCTCTTCTTTAACTCTTTCCCCGACAGAATATATATATATATTTTTTTAAGTTGCCAGCCTGCCGGCATTTTTGATGATTTGCACCTAAATTTGACGACACTCAGAAAAAGTTCTGCTAGCAATGTATGAACATATTATATATCAAAACAAAGAACCAAGCCTCTGCTTTCAAACAAAAGAGACATTTTATTCTATCTTCATGCATTTATGTTTTATCCACACTTGAATGCAGGTAGGTTTCCTCAAAAAAAAAAAAAAAAAAAAAAAAAAAAAAACGGACAACAGTGTGTGTGTTTGTGTGAGTGTGTGTGTGTGTGCAAAACACACCACATTTATAACCTTGTGAAGGTTGACAGGACAAATCATTTTGCTTTGGCGAGCCTTGGCGAAGGTTGCGGTTTCTCTTATTTGATGAGTTATCTTGTCAATGTCAGTTAAATGTTTCACTGAAGAAAAAAAAAGTCACCGTCCTAGATTTATGGATGGTGAGTTAAAATTCTCAGTTTTGGGTGAACTATCACTTTAAGGCCTCTGTGTGTGTGTGTGTGTGTGTGTGTGTGTGTGTGTGTGTGTGTG
>CAIGQV010016735.1:24029975-24047843 GCA_903798115.1 Danio jaintianensis
GTGTGTGTGCAAATAGTCACTTACCATCAGATGTAGAGCATATCAACAAGAGTTCAGTTTATACAGTCTGTCAGCATGAGTTTCATTGACTTATAATACAAACCAAACAAGAAGTTCTACTGTTAGTGCTTCCTAATTGCATGATTCTGCTTTTTCAGGAGAGAGCACACATACAAAAACACAAACCTGCTGAAATCACCTCAGTTTAGGCTAAACCTGCCATGCTGTCTTGAGACGGGTGAAGATACTAGTTTGTTTTTTTAAACTTCCTCTGTGTCACTCAGTATAAGATGGTTTAACTTTAAAAACCTTATAACTTTAACTTTTTAATAAAGCTGTACTATACACCTTATAAATTTAGCTTTTATGGAAACGCGAATGCACTTTCTTCTAAAATATGCACAGCAGTTTTCCAACACAGTTTCATTAATCTCCTTTAAAAATGAACCTCTGAACATAAAATAATCCTACATGAAATAAGATACACTTTTGTACTTATATCAACCTTCTAATATTCAATTACAAAACATTTTAATGTAACATTATTACTAAAAACAAATGTTGTTACATCTAAAATATATATCTATATCTAAAAAAGATTGTTAATGTTTTCATTAACAATACTTAAATTTACTGCAAGATGAACTGAACATGAGTAATATTACTAATATTTTTAATACACTATTATTAAATTAACCACACAAATTATAAACCTGCTGTGATGAGTCTGATAAAACGTCATGTAGCACTTTAACTTTGGTTTTTAATGATTTGTAATTCTCTATTCATATAATTACATCCGAAGATAATAAAGAATTAAACCACTGAAAACCTTTTAAAACCTCAACTATTGGTGCTACACCCCCATAAACAAATTTAAGTACACTTAACAAATGACATCAAACTGCAAACAACATTTTTATGACAAAAAATTTCATGAATCCAGATCACATATTTAGAAAATATATAATGTTATTTATTCATTTGGTTAAATCTCTTTTTATCTCCCATACATAACTTTTACATTATTAAAAAATTCCATAGAGATGTGTGTTTCTTCCACTCTGGATGACCCATCAATGTTTAGCTTAAGTTCATTTTACAAGGTGCCAGAACAGAAGCTAAAATCATCTCTGAGCCCTTTTGATCATGAACATTTCACTAAATACAGCTATTGATGAACACAAAATACAATAACAAACATTTAGGCTTGAAATGGAAGTTACCTTTTTATGCAAGTCTTATAAAATCCCTTATTCTTTGCTCTGTGATTTGTCCATTAAAATATGCTTTCTTCAAGAGCCATTCCTGGCATGTAATAGAAGTTCCTTAAACATTTCCCATCACATTCTTACTTAAAATAATAACTACTTCCTTGACCATCACTAGAGTTCCAGCAGACTCGTTTCCCATTGGTCTGTGCTGATGAGGGGAGGAGCCATATGTAGAGGGGGTGGGGCATGTACATTTAAAAACCGAGGAAAAAAAAATGGAAGGATAAAAAGGAGAGGAAGAGGAATTCGTTTCCCATTGGTCTGTTCTGATGAAGGGAAAGTCCATATGTGAGGGGGTGGCCATTTCCATTCATAAGTCCAAGGAAAAACAGGGAGGATGAAAAGTTGAGGTAATGAGCTGTATTAATGGTGAGCCGCTGAGGGAGAGGTTATCATAAGACCTGCGTGAGGATGATGATGAGGATGATGACGAGCACCACAGCAACAACCACACCCACTATGATCATCTTCTACAAGAAGACCAAACAAAATGTGATCCGTTAATCCAACAGCAAACATCTGAAGATCTAAATCCTTCACCAGCAGAGCCCAGTTGAACCATAACACACAGGCCACGTACACAGTGACATTCAACACTCAAATTAACTCTCCAATAAAAAGACAAAAATTAGATGAAGTGCGTTTTATAGCCAGTGCTATGAAGTATTTACAAATTGTAGTCCATCATTGACGACAGATTACAAACTGTAATTAGTAACGTAATCTATAATAGTCGACATTTGAAGTGGATCAAAACCTTGTAGTCCTAAAACTATTAAACAACACCCATTCTTGTCTTTTTTTACTTCAAATGTTGACTACTGTAGGTTACTCAAATTAAAAAATAAATAATTTTGGATTACCTTTTATGTAACTTTTTAAACTTACCATTAAACACAAGGGGCTGACAAAAAAAACTAAAACATTTGGGGATTCCTGATGTAACAAACATGAAAACAGCAATGACAATACATGCATGAAGTTTTCCCAGGTTTGAGATATTTTAGTCAGAGTACCAGGAATCAACAGTTACTTGAATGTCAGTGGATATTATTAAGACATTGTTGCTTCACATGTGTTTATCAACAATGTTCAGTATGTCCTAATTATGCATTTATATGTAATTATTTGTTTCATATTTGTTTCGTTTTCATTCATTTAAAGGTGTTTTCCTTCCTCTTAAATACATTTTAAAGCATGGATCTGAAATAAATTTACATGGCATTTACATGGCCAATCTAAATTGCAAATAAATTCGAAACTACATTATATGATACAATCAGACTTCTGAAAAGGAAAATGTAAAGGAAAAAGGAGAATGATATGCATTTACTGCCATTGTGTAATAACGCCAATCACATAATCCGTAAAAAGTGTAACTGTAATCTTATTTACATTTTACGGCAACACTATAAAGGGATAGTTCACCTAAAACTGAAAATTCTGTCATAATTTACACATCTTTCACTTGTTCCAACCTGTTTGACTGACTTTCTTTTGTTGAACACAAAAGAAGATCATTTGAAGAAAGATGAAAACCTATAACTATTTAGACTTCCATAGTATGTTTCCTTCTATGGAAGTCAATGGTTACAGGTTTTCATCTTTCTTCAAAATATATTCTTTAGTGTTCAACAGTAGAAAGAAACTCATAGAGGTTTGGAACCACTCAAGGGTGAGTAAATAGTGAGTACATTTTAATTTTGGGGTGAGCTATCCCTTTAAGACTGCCCTCAGTGAAAAATCAATTTAGTCAAAATGGTTTAGTTAAAATGCTAATCATAAGTCTTTAGTCAATGTAATATTACTTTAATAGCATACATGCTAGAATATAACTATTGTTATCCCAGTTGCAATTTTAGGAGCAAGTCTATTTCTGTACACAACCAAAATGATCATTTAGGGAATTCAATCTTATTTTTAAATGCGGTTGTCATGAAACTTCACATATAGTGTACGTAGCCACAGAGAACTTTGAAATCATCAATACAAAAAAAAACATAACAACAGATTTGGTTTGGTTGTATCCCAAAGAGACCCCAAAGCCCAGCATCTTTAACATCTGAGAGGAAGACTAGAGAAGACCAACTAATACCCAGAGCTCCATATCTGCAGAATACACTAACACCATTCCCATTTCCCAGATGTTACACACATTCCTCTAAAATGTACTCACCAGTATCATTTTTTCAGACCTACAGATAAACCCACTATCAACGCAATAATGGCCAAAATCACCAAAACCACAGACACTATAATTATAATTTTCTGTGAAGAAACACACAGACAACACACTGTTATAGCATCTACTTTGACTATTTAAGTAACAAACAATTAATACAGACACAAGTCTGGACCAAAAAACTATCTCTGATGGAAAATCTTCAATGACATTCATGATATGCAAGCACAGAAAGAAAGAAGGAAAGCAAGAAAGAAGGAAAGAAAGAAAGAAAATGCTTTGCACTGCTTTGAATAATTTACATATTTCATAAGCTTTTTTGGCAATCTACAGGGTTGCAACAACACAAGGCTGAGTAAATGATGACTATATATTAAATAATGAGTAAATGATGAGTATTTTCCACAACTGGGTTGCGGCTGAAAGGGCATCTGCTGCGTAAAACATATCCCATAATAGTTGGCGGTTCATTCCGCTGAGGCGACCTCTGATAAATCAGAGACTAAGCCAAAGGAAAATGAACAAATGAATAAATAATGAGTATTTTCTCTTTAGGAGCATCCCTTAAAATGTAACATGAAAACATTTCTGTTGTGCCATGCTTCAAAGGCAAAGCAAGATTTTAGATTATTCATTCATGCATTCATTCATTTAATGCACTGCGGCCAATTTAGTTTATTCAATTCACCTACACCGCATGTCTTTGAACTGTGGGGGAAACCATAGCACCCGGAGGAAACCCACACAACCACGGGGAGAACATGCAAACTCCACACAGAAATGCTAATTGGCCCAGCCGGGTCTCAAACCAGCAATTTTCTTGCTGTGAGGCGACAGTGCTAACCAGTGCTAACCCCGTGTTCGCGTGGGTTTCCTCCGGGTGCTCCGGTTTCCCCCACAAGTCCAAAGACATGCGGTATAGGTGAATTGGGTAAGCTAAAATTGTCCGTAGTGTATGTAGTTGGCGGTTCATCCCGCTGTGGCGACCCCAGATTAATAAAGGGACTAAGCCGAAAAGAAAATGAATGAATGAATGAATGTTTATGTGTCCTCATTGCAACTGGCGCTTGAACATGCAAGCATAACACATGCCTATGAATAAATCCAGCTCATATTAGTGTTGTAAAATTTCCAGGTTCTCCTGTTCACCCTACTGTACTATCTGTATCATTGCAAGTTATAGAAAAGGTTAAAATTCTTACTACAGTAACAGCACTAGACACCATCACTGTTTTTCCTCACAGTTCACCACAGAGCATCCATGTGTCTTGTCAAGTTTGTCGAACATTTTGTTGCTATTAATATGTCCTGAAAAGGGAAGATATGTGGCTTGTTTTTAAATTACCTGCTGAGATTCTCTGAAATCCTGTAATGGGAAGTTTCAGGGCGTATCGGGATTAGTAATAATCACTTTGTTTGTTTGTGTGTGACGTCAGTGGGTTCAGACACAGTAAGGAGAGGCTTTGGGAAAGGGTGGGACAGAAGGACGAGGCCTCATATTTATTTTGAACTTACACGCCGAGCCTCCTGCTGAAATTTAGCTGCTTTTTTAGTATCAGCAACGGCTCGCTCCACAAAACCCACTGACTGGTCCATGTTGCTCTCGATCCTGTCAATCATGCCACCCTTTGTTGGATTTTGGGTGACAAAGAGAGAAGCGAAAAGAGAACGAAGAGGAAATGGGGGGAGAAAAAAGGAAGAGAAAAAAAAACAGCAGAAGCCACAAAGACTAATGTCAGACAGAGCATCAAGTGAGGTTCATACCTTCCGGGCTTTACTCTGATACCTGACTGCTTTCTTGGTTTCATCCCTTGCCGCTTCAACGTGATCGACTGCTTTACCCACATTCACCTCAATGTTATCAACCATGTTGCCCTGAAACATAAAAACAAACACAATGATGAAAACACAAAGACTGGATTTTTGTACTCAGAAACAAGACGTAAACCCATAGCACAGGGCTAGTTTGCAAAACTGTTTCAATAGTCAAAAATGATACTTTTATAATAACAAGTTAAACAGCAGAACAACCCATATATTGTGGCAACTTGATCTAATATTAAAAAAGTCCAATTGTAGTTTTGCTGGGTAATTGAAGAAATGTTTGATATACTTTATTTTAGCTGTATGAAAACTGATGGTTACCCATTTTGATTGTTCCCTTTTCACCTTGTTTTAAAGTTTTTGGTGATTTGGATTACAAGTAGACAAGGAAGACATTCACATTTATTTCTGGAGTATTAATCCTGCTCTTATACACTTTCAACCACTTTTCTAACTGCTTTCATTAGAAAGTCTATAGGTGGGTGTATTATTGTTTGTTTTCTGATCATTTGATGTTTTTTTGTGGGGTCAGTAGCCATAGAATAATGGCTCATTTTTTACTGAGAGGTTCAGTTCAGTATAGTACGTTACAGTATGCACTTATTTCCCACAGCAATGAACCATGTTCAAACAAAGCTTGTCATCTATTTGACAAAAACAGTCACATTCCAAGAAGCAAGAACAGGATCTGCTGTATGTCCTCTATTGTTGTTTATGAAGCCAGAGACCCCTGTTTATACCTATTTAGCATCTTTTACTTGTAATCGATCAATAAATCCTAAGATGATATATAAACACTGCCTTAGTGATTCTGTTGACTATTAGTGACTTTGTAATATGGGTAGGGGAAATATTGATACAGCACAGTATCACAAAATTTTCCACAGCAACACTATATCAATACATGGATGACCATAGTGATATATCTCCAATATTTTATTATACTGTTTGGTTTCATTAAAAAATCTTTTTCTTTACAGTCCATTATGTTGAGTGGTTTCTGATGAGCAGGGCAACCTTCAGCATGCAGTAAGTTAGTAAAATAAAGATCAGTGACATCACTAAAAGGTACATATTAGGAAATATTTATCCTTTATTTAACCACGTTAGTCCCTGGTTAGTAGACACAAAATGTCTTCTTCCAGAGAGCCAAAATGGCAGAATGTGAAGAAAAAAGATAATAATTTGCAACATATCCCAGAATATTGCAATATATCGTGGGCATTTTAAAAAAAATGCGAGAGACAGAGTTTTGAGTTTACTGCAACATAAGCTTATGTCATGGCAAAAACAGATCAAGTTTGCAAACTGTTGAAAATCCACAAAACATTTTATAAATATCACTTTTCTATAATAAAAAAAGTTTATAACAATAAAAAGAGATCAGCAGCAATACATAATACATAAAATAAGATCAAAATCTAAAAGTGTTTTAAGATTTACTTTTTGATTTATTATTTTGATAAAAATTCTACCATTTTTGAAGGATTCACATTTAAAATATTTCCTTTAAAATCTCTCCAGATAAAAATCGTTGTCTCACTCCCTTCTTTAAATATTAGGAGTATTATTTGACCATGAGGTTAGGGTTAGTAAAATAAGTTGACGAGTATTTGCAAAGTTACTGTACTTATAGTCAGAAAAATGACTGACAATGGACCATTTAAATAATTTTGGCAGAAATTAAGCAGTCAAGCCTATTAATAAGTCTAATGACTTCTAGTTTACATGTAGTTGCAAAGTTACTTATAGTCAACATAAAGTGTTACCAGACTGTCTTTTAGAAACAACCCCTCCCCGATTTACTGAATCATAAATTCATAAATGAAATCAATTTATAAGAGAAATACCACAGTCTTACCTTTCAGTTTGTCTCCATAGTAAGCAGTTAATAAGCAGTTAATAAGCAGTTAATAAACTGGTCAACAAGGTATCAGACCACTAAGATCATGCAGATTTATTATATTATTTTAGCTCTTCTCCAAAACCTAGTGAACTGCTTCAGTGGTTACAGTCTACAGTCTTCCCAGCTGACACAGAAATAATAAGTGATTGATTTTGAAACACACCTCATGAGCAGCAACCTACTAGTTAATAGTCACTTATGCTTGAGTTTTTCATTTTTTCTTGTCTTTTGAATGATATTATCACATATATTTAGGAATAATCCATTAAATTGATCAAAAGTGCCATTAAGATATTTTTATTATAAAAATGTAATATAAATAAGTGCTGTTCTTTTAAGTAAAGAATAAAGTAAACAGTAAATTAAGTAAAGAATCGTGAAAGACTTTCACAAAAGAAGAAGAATCTTGAAAGATGCTTTCATAAAATATTATTTTTGTGACACTGAAGACTGGAGTAGTGGTGCTAAAAATTCTGCTTGGCATCAAATAGATAAAAAAATATATTTAAAATAAAAGTTCAATTCTATTTTTGATTAAATAAATACAGCATTTAGAAACTTCTTTGGAAAATCTTAAAACAACATATATTTAAACATCAAAATAAACTTAAAGGGATAATTCACCCAATAATGAGAATTCTGTCATCATTTACTCACCCATGACTTGTTCCAAACCATTTTTTGTTCTATTGAACACAAAAGAAGATATACTGCAGAAGTTTGGAAACCTTGTAACCATTGACTTACATATTTGTTTTTCCTACTACGGATATCAATGGTTACAGGTTTCCTTTAAAATATCTTATTTTGTGTTCAACAGAAAAAAAAAACTTCCACTGGTTTGGAACAAGTCAAGGGTGAGTAAAAGATAACAGAATTGTCATTTTTGGTGAACCATCCCATAAAATATAGCATAAATACTAATTACCATTGCCCACCTTTATCCTTAAATAACATGCAATGTTGCATTAGTGTTGACCAAATCATTGACTCTTTAAATCAGCATAATATTAACTTTTTAGGAGTAGCTTTCATCCAATGATGCTTAAAATGTCAAAGAGACGGGCAGCTCACAAGGTTTCAGAAAAGCCATAGACTTTAGTTATTTTAAACAAATGATGAATTATGATGTAATGGGTGGATCCTGTTTGTCATCAAATCATGTAAATGAATGAGAGGAAAAGTGAGGGGAAGAAAAAGTCATGGTAAACACAGAAGCACTCACGTGTGAAAGAAGGGGCTGATGAGAAGTCACTCCAACCAGCTGCATATGACTTAGCAACCAACAGAGCGAGTTTGAACAAGGAAGAAAGGAGAAAAAGATGCTAGAGACAGAGAGGAAAAGAAAGAGACGGTAATGCGTGATGATGAAAGGGTAGTTGAAAAACGCCGCCAGTATGAAAGGATGGAGAAAATGGTGCTTGTGATGAAAGATGGAGTTTACCTGGCTCTCCACCAGCATGGCGATGTCCACAAACATGTCGTGCAGCTCCTTTATGCTGCTCTCCAAACGGACAATGTCTTTGTGACGTGCTTCAATCTCGCTCAGCGCTTGTTTGGAAATCCCTGAATCCACAATCTACAACACATACAGCAGACCGATCAAGGGGCCGTTCTTTGTACACTCAAAAATGACATTTGCTGTTTGTTCAAACTACTTATTTACTATAAGCTGAAACAACACAATTCTTGATTTTGTTTTTGGACAACTTAATTGTTTTATGTTCAATCCACTTAAATTTGTAAAAAGTAATAAGTTAACTTAATTCCTTTATGTTGACCCAACACAACTCGATTATGTGGAACCCAGTATTTTTTAGTGTACATGGATTACTCAGTTATCTGGGTTTAATTGTTGATGGTTTGAAACGCATCCAGGAGTTGTTGTCATAGCAACATGCCTGTAAGCTCAAACTTTCTTGGCAGTAGATTTATTTCATTAAGCAAAGGTGATACTGAAAGTATGTATGAAGAAAATGGAACACGTAGTTAATGTATTTATTAACATGTTTAAACAATGAACAATACATTTATTACAGCATTTATTCATCCTTGTCAAGGCTAGTTAATGAAAATCAACATTAATGTTGCCTGAGAGTGCATTAACGATTTATTAGTAAATGATGAACTTCAATTAAGAAATGCTGTACAAACATTAATCATGTTAGTAAATACATTACATGTGTCCCATATTGTAAAATGTTACTATATTTCCTAACAAGAATACTGTATTTTGTAAATTGGGGAAGAAAATCTGAAACTATTATGTAACTCTGAAATAAAGGTCACAGGGGAGCTACATTTTCAAGAGATTCAAAGGGGACATTTTTGTACTTTTTAATTACTAATATGTATACTTTAGGTACTAATATATACATTTAAGACCTTTTACATACAAATGCAAACTTTGAAAAGATACTGCCCCAACTTTAGTACAATTTCTATAATATATAATATAATATAATATAATATAATATAATATAATATAATATAATATAATATAATATAATATAATATAATCGTTCTTTTGTGAAGGAATAATATAATTTTAGAAATAAGAAGGTAATGTTCATTCATTCACTCATTTTCCTTCGGCTTAGTCCCTTTACTCATCAGGGGTCGCCACAGCGGAATGAATCGCCAACTTATCCAGCATATGTTTTACACAGCTGATGCCCTTCCGAAGGTAATGTTAGTGTAATATTTGCTTAAGTGAATCAAGTTTATATATTTATTTAAATTACATTACTGATGGGCACGATTATGCATTCACAACGGTATGAACCATTATAAGGGCGGCCAAATGGATATTTATATGATCTATTATTCATTCAGTAATTTTCTTTATGGCTTAGTCCCTTTATTAATCTGGGGTTGCCACAGCGGAATGAACCGCAAACTTATCCAGCATATGTTTTACACAGCGGATGCCCTTCTAGCCACAACCCATCACTGGGAAACACCCATACACTCTCATTTACACACATACACTACGGACAATTTAGCTTACCCAATTCACCTATAGCGCATGTCTTTGGACTTGTGGAGGAAACCAGAGCACCCGTAGGAAACCCACGCAAACACGGGGAGAACATGCAAACTCCACACAGAAATGCCAACTGACCCAGCCGAGGCTAGAACCAGCGACCTTCTTGCTGTGAGGTGACAGCGCTACCCACTGCACCACCTCACGATCATGATCTATAATTTTAATTATTAATATTATTATTTAAGATACAGATCAGAGAAAACTATTTCTCACTATTAAAGAGCTGACCCCCCAATACATCTTGTTTTGGATCAAGTGTGGGTCAACCCCCCAATAATTTGCACCCTGGTTCCAACCACAGTTAACTAGTGTTCGCCTTAGAGTGACTAAAGAGTTGTTACAACAATGAAAATGAAAAAGTAACTATTAGCAATGGATTGTTACTTCATATGAAAATTATGTGTGTGCATTAAGAAGTTTGTGGGTCAATTATTTCTCATCTGTACTGCTGAAGCTGCATTTAGACTATGAGATAAGAGTGTATTTACACAGTAACCACAATCACAGGAAACAATTAATCACTCAAATGTTTCATTTATGGCAGTATATAGCATGTTGTGATGATTCACATCGAGGTCAACCAGAGTCAACATTTCTTAATAAAGCTTATTTAGTGATGGACAGTATGAACAAAGTCTTATTTTTATCCATCGTTCATTTTTAACAAATTCATTTGACTTTTCCTGTAGTTTGTGATTTACTGGATCCTTTTATGTTTAGCACATTTCAGCAAATATCATTATACATTTTTGTCTCAACTACAGTATTTACATTCACTGCATGACTTGTATCCAATATCTGTGTGTACATTAATCCCCACCTAAACTATTCTGTTGGTGATTGCTTTACTCTAAGCGTGGATGACCTTTTGGCTTTGAATGACTGTGTTGACTTTTGAAATTATTTATATAATTCACGTAGGGTGGTTCCATGATAACTTGCCAACATTGTTCAATTCAAATCTGTCATGGATGTTTGGAGTGCAAAATTTGACTGAACTGGGGGAAAAAAATAGTAGCCTCATTTTTTTCTTTTTTAAATTTATGGTTTGTTGAAGCTCATAGGATCAGCCTACAAATGTTCTGATGAATTGAAGTAAAGTAATGTGAAAGAGTAATGAATGTGTAATTTAAAGGGACAGTTCACACTCAAGCGGTTCTAAACTTTTATGGATTTCTTTCTTCTGTGAAAATTCATTAAAGTTTAGAACCACTTGAGTGTACTCTCTACAGCCATTGACTTCCATATTTTTTGTCCCTAGCTACTATGGATGTCAATGGCTTCTTTTTTCCAATATTATCTTGTTTTGTGTTCAACAAACACAAACAGGTTTGAAACAAATGAATGATGAGTAAATGACAGAATTAAAATTTAGAAAATTGTGAAATCTTCCATTTAAAACACAAAACAGATAAAATGTATTTTGTTTTTAGCTGAAAAGGGTGTCACAAACACCCCCTTATTAGATTACAGATCACAAGCAGTGTGAACGAGAGTGTGTTATGTCTTGACAAATACATTACCCCTGCTGTGAAAACAGCTGCATTTCCCCCCTCCAGCATCTCCTCCAGCTCCTCATCAGTTGTGGCTTTACCAGCTAGAGCGAGAAGCAGAACAAAAGCAAGTCAAAGACAGAAAAGGAGAATAACACAGAGTCAGTTTGACAGGGTTCAACCACGTGTTGTACTGAAGCTTAGTCTTGTGGGCTGGTGTTTAGACAGGGACAAGTGAGCGGGAAACACTTACTGATCTCTAATTGTCTCTGAATGCGACCTTTGCTCTTCTCTCTGAAGTCCACCTGAGCTTCATTGTATTTGGTCATGACATCAACAAACTTTCTGGAAAGAACAGCGTGCTGGAGGAGCAACATGAGGGCAGAGTTAATGGAGAATGTGCTTTTGTGTGTGATATTTGAGCGGGACGTTGACTCACCTGTGATTTACGTATTCTCATGTCGGCCGATACTCTTTCCACCTCTTCTGTCTCAAGATTCCTTTCAATGGCTGTACAGACATATACACACAGGGCAGGGCAATTATAGTTCATATTTAAACCATAAAAAAAAATTATCACTGCAATGAATAAAATACATGTTAGCTAACTAACCAAAAACAAATGCAAAAAAAATTATAATCAAATGACTTTTTTTCTGTGTACAATTTTTTTATGTTTTAAAATTGCTTGAATATTACACTATACCTTACCTCATTAAGTATATGTGGAACCATGTATATGCAAATTATACCCTTACCTCCACTCAATCGCACCAGCTCTACCTGTTCCACTTTCACTGAGTTAGCAGAAGTGAACTCTACACAATGGCAAGTGGCAATTTATATATATGGTGTTTAACAATGCACAATGAATCTCTTATTTATTCCATATCTACATAGTTTTTTATAAAGAGAGGATTTGTGAGGGAACAGAATCTCCAGCTTATTGATTCTACATAAAGTAAACACCTCCGATTGGCCACTGTGGTAAAGAAATCAACAGATATATCTGTGACTGTAGGAAATGCTGAAAAGGCTGTGTATAATGTATAATGTAAAAATGTATTGTAAATAAAGATAATTTTGAGATAATTATATACCAATTGATGGGATTGGTTAGATGATTTGTGATGGTGGGAAACTGTGATGGACGGTTTCAAACTGACCTTTTAAGATTGTGGTTTTACTTTTTTATTCATTTAGCAGATGCTTTTATCCAAAGTGACACACAAACACACACGCACGCACACACAAGCACGCACGCACGCACACCCGAACAAGTGGGCAGCCCAGGGAGCAGTTGGGGTTTCGGTGCCTTGTAGGGTTACCAAGTAATTAGGCTACATTTAACCATTTGCTGCAGCTATGTTTTTTTATTATGCAGGTTAAAGGTTTGACACTGCTTTTTATGATAACAGAATTTTTATAATTACTATTATACTATATACTACATTATATATTTATAACTCACAAAGTGATGTAAATGTGTATTTTGTGAATGGGCTAAGGCATATTTTGAGTTTTGACATTATTAGGCTAGTTTTGGGCTAGCTTTGATATTATTGCGGTTGTTTTTGGGCCATTGAGCTAGTTTTGTTGCCAAAACCAGGCAACCCTTGTGCCCTGCTCAAGGGACTCACCTCAGCCAGGGTATTAAGCGTGGAAAAGAGTGCTTGTTATTCACTCAGCCTACATTCAATCCCTGCTAGTGCCTGGACTTGAACCTGCAACCATCCAACTATCTAACCATTAGGCTACAGCTGCCCCTGATTATGCACTTGCATAACTACACTACTTGTACTTCATGTAATAAACAGTCAAGTATTTGAACCATAAATTTATAAGGTTATTTTGTCATTTATCGTCCACTTCGTAATAATAGCTGCATCACTTGAGTAAGCGCACTTTTCCACTATGAACTCACTACTTGGACTATTTATACTTAAAAACAGATTAGAGTTGTGCACAAGTTGTCTATGGCAGTTTCAACAAGAAAATACCTTGAAATGGTGCTGATGGATGAATTTGCACTTGGCAAAAACACCAGACAGACATGTATACTACATCAAGAGCATGTTTTCATCACATGGGGTCATAAAAAAAAACTACTGGCAATATTTACAAAGACACATAGTGAAAAACTAATGATGAAAAAATATGAATAGTGATTTTTGCAGCTGACATTCCTGCATATGAATTTGTAAGAGCCTGAAAGTCTGGACAGTAGAAAAATACATTTTTTCATATATGATTCAATCCACACTGGGCAGCTAGTGTAATTTTACAAATGCATCTCAAACTAAATGCTATGGCTGATCAGTGCTAAAATCTAATTCCGTCTTTTGTGGCACATTTAAAGCGACAAAATAATAACATCAAATGGAAACTACCAACCAATAAAACAAGTCAACAATGTGGTAAAACATGCTAGCTACATTCTGCTTGCAACATGCTAAAACATGCTTGTAAATTTCTGAAACATGCTACCAATGCCCTAAAACATGCTTAGAAACATGCTATGTGCTAATGTGGTTAACAATGATCTAAAACATTTTAATGACATTTTAAAACATGCTAGCATTATGTTAAAAAAATACTAGCCCAACAAATTAATAGAACAGCGCTCGAGCTCCTATGGTGTCTGTCGTTGCTAAGCGACCATCAACTGTTTTCTCAGAGGGTGAAAAACTGACAAACCATTGCAGCAGCTCTGATACAAGTTTTATTTATGGAGAAAATTAAAAAGCATGGCCAGGGCCGGATTAAGAACACACTGGGCACTGGGGCTATAGCAATGACAAGGACCCCTTTTTTTTTTACCTCACAGAAGTATATATATATTGTTGTTGTTGTTATTATTATTATTATTGTTATTTTTATTAATAATAATAATAATAATAATAATAATAATTTACTAATTAATATTATTATCTAATTTTCCACCATTTGATTATTATATATTTTTCTATTTGATTAAAATAGGCCTGCAAGCAGGCTATACAAAATTAAGTAATGACATAATATGAACTTTAAAGTTCAAACAGGCTGCAAAAATCAGCAAAACAAAAAACATTTGGCTAGCATCCTTATTTTATTTCATTTATTTGCATCAAATATATTGTCTGATGAAAGCTAGCGCCAATATTTCATTGCTCCATATCATTACTGTCGTTTTCATAAAAGAGGCAAAGTAAACATTCATTAAAAAAAGTTTGCTTCCTAACTAGTTCAGTTAGACATACTGTAAAGCATAACCAAGTGTATTTACTTGAGATAGATACTCCGCAACGATGGATATTTTGATAACTGCTTGTGTAGGCTATTTGATTTTTTCGCACACTGTCTCGGTTAAATTGAGTGATGAAAGGATTGTGCAGGCGTGCGCCGGATTTTGAGTCCAGCTGTAACCGTCGCGCAGCTGAGACTGCACTTCAGTTATGAGTCCATTCAGCATATCATAGCTTCTGTTACTACATGTACAAGTTAATCAATGATCAAGACTGTTTTTGTTCTACGACGAGCTTGGTAAGCCTACCTTTGACTGGACGGATCTCGCGGTAGTGCTGAAATAAGGGACTGTCCTGGGAAAATTGAGACATCTGATCACCTTTATGAGTGACTAAAACAGGGATATTCAATATTCTGATTGGACGACAGCCATTCCGAGCCCCAGTTTGGCACCGGCGTCACTGTTTTTGAACAGCAGCGAACCGAAAGGAATACTTCACATTATCGACGAGAGAAAGCATAACGCAAAGAGAAGTTTCCCGCATCATAATTCTTCAGCCAATCAAGGGCCCCCTTCTTCTGTGGGTACTGGGGCTTCAGCCCCACCTAGCCCTTATGTTAATCCGGCCCAGAGCATGGCAGTGTTTGGGTGTTTGTTGTTTGTTTGAGGTAATACCGTTATTACTGAAATGTGTATATTCCATACAAAGTATGAAGCTGATTGGTTAGTTCTTGCCTCGCGGTGCTCTCACACTATTCAGAAAAGTTGAACTAGGGAGCGAGTGTGAACGGCCCCTAAAACTTTACTAGATATTCTGGGAAGTCTTTCTCCATGCCACTGTCAAGTTCAAAGGTTTTACCTAACTCAATGTGCTAAAAGAACTAGAAGAAATAATAATAAAACATAGAAATCTTAATAAAATGGCATAAAAAATAAAATAACACTTTTGATGATAAAAATACAGAAATAACAACAAATACAAAATATTTAACAAAACAATAAATATTTCTCTATACTACAATAACACTGACGCAGGGTAAACACTGCTTTTGTAAAGGTGGATAAATGACTCACATATTTCTGGGTCAGAAGTGTTTAAAAAGCCAAGCCTAGGATTGTGTGCCCTAGTTCTCTGACCTAATGAGAAAACCAAAAAGTAGGCCAGTATATGTGAAAGGGCACTTACTCTTCAGTTTGTTCCGAGCATTGTTGGCCATTTTCTTGATGTCATTAGTTAACGCCTCCAAATCATCCTGCGTTTCTGTTCAGAGAGAAGAAAGCAGAAGTTATGTACAGGTATTAGAATGGCGGAAGGTGAAAAATGAAGAGTGATCATGGTTTTCTGTGGGTTTTGTCATTGTTAAACACTCTCAGAGGAATATTTTTTGCTCAGAGGTTTTGCCATTATTGGAGTTATGTTTCAGGTACAATACTATCAAAAATGTTTGTCATCATCAAGAAAATAGTGTTTCTTATGGTTAGCAAGGCTGCATTTATTTTTAATCAAAAATACAGTAATATTTTAACGTGTTTTTAAATAACAATTTTGTATCTGCGGTTTGTGGTTTGTAAACCACAAAATCATGTATCTCTTGGATGGAAAATTAGAATTTATGATACACCTTTTAAAAAATCATTCTGAAATGTTGATTTGGTGCTCTAGAGCAGGGGTTCCCAAACTTTTCAGCTCGCAACACCCAAAATGAAAATTCCAGTGACTCGCGACCTCCACTATCCTCAGCGGTGGTTATAAACATACAAACATTGCACACAACGGTGCACACACACCAATAGGAATTATATAAACAAGCTTATTGACGACACAAAAAAAGTGCAACAGTCTAACAACCATATAATTTTCCATAGTCATTATTCATTTGATAATTTAGCATTAACCTCACTTAATGAGTTTACAGCACAAGACCAATTCTTCAATTTTGGAGGCCGCCTTCATTTTTAATGACCGTGAGTGCCATAAAGGTGTCAAAGTTTAACATTGTGCCGTAAAATCAATCTGCTGCAAATGACACTATTGCTGTGTCATTAATCTAGCATAGAAAAAACCCTCAGGGGGTCCTGACCCCCATTTTGGAAACCACTGCTCTAGAGCAGTGTTTCCCAACCCTGTTCCTGAGGACACACCAACAGTACACATTTTCAACCTCTTCCTAATCAAACACACCTGAATCAACTCATCCATCAGAACATAAGAAGAGACTCCAAAACCTGAAGTTAATGGGTCAGATAAGGGAGACATCCAAAATATGTACTGCTGGTGTGCCTCCAGGAACAGGGTTGGGAAACTTTTGGGATATTTTTTATAATCAATACTTTTTTGCTTTTTTGTCAACCATGAAATTTCTTTTAAAAAGTTTCTTTGTTAAAAGTTCAAATGTGTTTATCTTTAATATTCATTTATTAATGTAGCATAGATCTTTATTTCATTTCAATTCACAATCAATATTGTAACTTAAACAACTCGAAATAGTGGTAAAAATATTATTCATTATTAGGTCATACCGATTATTCAGTCTTTTCTGCCACAGGTTAAAAAAAGAAAAGATAATGTGTTTGTGTTTGCAATTCTGATTAACATCTTGCAATTCGTTTTTCTTTTTTTTCAAAACAGCAAGATAAAACTGAACTAGTCATAAATGAGAGATGTTAATTCACAATTCTAAGAAAAAAAAAGTCCCAGTAATCTGAATTAATCTGAGATAAAACTCAGAATTACCATTTCTGTTTCCTGCGGTGGAAACAAACTTCTGTAGTATTATTTAATGGTTATGTATAGGTCACATAAAACATTAAGTGTGTGTGTGTGTGTGTGTGTGTGTGTGTGTGTGTGTGTGTGTGTGTGTGTGTGTGTGTGTGTGTGTGTGTGTGTGTGTGTGTGTGTGTGTGTGTGTGT
>CAIGQV010016735.1:24047853-24090508 GCA_903798115.1 Danio jaintianensis
TGTGTGTGTGTGTGTGTGTGTGTGTGTGTGTGTGTGTGTGTGTGTGTTTGACAGTGTCTTACTCTGGTCTGACGTTGGTGCAGAAAGAATAACGGAGTAAAGTTTCTTCACTTCGGCCACATTCTCATCAATCTTATCAATGCTGTTTCTGATGTCTTCAATCTGAAAAAAAAATAAAAACAAGGTCACTTTAAATGCACAACACCACAGTGGCACACATTGAGGCACACGAGACGTTTATATACACAAACACAGCTGTAAAACATATAGAAGTACAGACCTGGGAAAAAAACTCATCCATAAAAGCAGCATTGTCCACGGCGATCTCAACATCTTCGTCATCATGATCGCATGTCTAAAACATACAAAAAAAGACAATTATTTTTATTACAATTGAACAGAGGAAGCCTAAGTGGCATGTAAACAGGCCAGTAACAGAAGTTTTAACAGAGACTTTATTTTTTTAAAGCAGAATTGAGAAAACCTTGTTATTAGCGACACCGGTTGCCATTCATTAAACAGCAGCCATGAGTTTTTACTTTTGTGCAAACATCCATTAGACTGAATGTGATTCAACCTTTAATTGCTTAAAATTTTAAATAAATAAATAAATAAATAAATACCCAGTAAACAAACATTCAGATGGCACCCGGGCTACTGGGAGTGACGTTTGTATGAATAAAATATGTTGCATCTCTTCATTAAAATTATACTATGACCATATAGTCTAAATAGTTCTGGCTGAGAATACATTTTAAATGAATCCATCGTCTACGCATTACAACACAGAAAAACTCTTACTGCATTATTCTGAACATTAAGCCTTCATTTTATGTGTCACAGTATTCTTCAGAATTTCCTGGCTAATTCAAAGACAAACTAGTAAGTCAAGGAAGGTTTCTTTTTAAGCTTTGTTACATGCGGTTCACACACTGGAAACAAAAAAAGCAACTGATATATGCCAATTCTTATATACAGGCCACTAAGGGAAATTCTGTGTAACCACATAAAGAAATTCCTTGTAAAAAAGGAAATGTTATTTCTGCATTTAATGATCTCATGCTGACTTCACATCCTTCTATTGATATGACTGGTAAGTAATTAGCTTTTTTTCAGAAACAGGTATTTTTTACTTGTTTTTTTAATAAGCACAAAACATTTTTGTATACATTCTGTGATATTTTTTTAATAAATTATCATTTAAAAAAAGTCTAAAATCCCACCCAAACATGCACCAGATACAGTAAAAAAATATACACTATAAATTCGTACTAAAACTCAAAACATTGAAAATGGAGTGGGAAAATAAGAGTTAAATTGTTAATGATTTATAAGTACCCTACTTTCAACTGTTAAAAAGATATTTATTTTTACTAATTAACTGTCTGTGCAGGTTACACATCTAGAGGAGTAATTGTGAGGGACTGAAGTCATCTCTGGGTTTGGGGAATCTCTGAGCCAATAACAATAGCGTAATGATAATGAAGAGCTTGTTGTGTTTCATAAACTGAAATCAAAGCCAAAGCTGAGTGAGTAAAACCATGTTAAAGAACCTTATTACACAGCTGTGTATACTCGATTCTGATTGATCGGTCACGACATTGCTAAATAACAGCGTCTCATCTGGGAACCTCAAATCACCTTGACCATCACACAATACGTTCAAATCCATAAACAGTTGTGTAAAAAAATATTTGTTCACTTACTGATTTGTTATTTTTTGCATTTTTGTCACACTTTAATGTTACAAATGATAAAACCAATATAAATATTAGTCAAAGATAACACAAGTAAACACATTATGCAATGTTAAAATAAAGGTTTTTATTATTAAGGGAAAAACTAAATTCAAAACTACCTAACCCTATATGAAAAAGCCAACCTTTTTTATAACCTTTTCCAGTCTGGGAGATCTCAATTATTTTCTTTCTCATTTGGATTTTAATTTCTTTGGATCTCCGCATGATGTCTAGCTTTTGAGGATCTTTTGGTCTACTTCGCTTTGTCAGGCAGGTTCTATTTAAGTGATTTCTTGATCGCGAACAGGTGTGGCTGTAATCAGGCCTTGGTGTGGCTATAGAGAAACTCAGGTGTGATAAACCAGAATTAAGTAATGTTTTAACAGGGGGGAGGGGGCAAACACTTTTTCACACAGGACTATGTAGTTTTGTTTTTGTTTTCCCTTAATAATAAAAACTTTCATTTTCTCTACTTCGCGTCGGGCTGCCAATAAGCCAGTCGGGCTTTTTCTGCAATAACAACCTCCTGGACAACTATAATATATGAATGTAAAAAAACAATCAGCTGTAAGTAGTGAAATAGGTGTTAAGTTTTACATGATGTTAATGTTTACACAAACCTGGCATAGCAGAGTAACATCGGCGATTAACATGAAAAATGGTGAACGTTATGGTGGAAATAATGATGAAAAATGGTGTTAGGGAATCAATTTGTAACATTTTAATTATATTAAAATGATCTGAACTTCCGATCATAATACTTGCAGGCTATAGCTTCAGTCTTTATTTCATTTTAATTTACGCTCACATCCTGATTAATTCCCTCATATGCATATTGCAAACCTTTATATCTGCTTTTGTCTGAATTCAATATGTAATTTGTACAGAAATGATTCACTATTTCCATAGGGAGTGCACAAATTATTAGGGGAGCACGTGGCTGGCAAGACTTGTTGGACATATATAAGTGAGGGCGGGGTTTTGCTAAAGGTCAGTTGGGATTGGGCCGTACAATGTTTCTTCTCAACAGGTGAGCTTAACTCATTTTTTTCTTACAGATTCAACACACAACTCAGCTTCGTCACAGTCGGGATACAAAAAAATTACAATTGTCCTTTATCTTTTCTTCACTTGTTCTGCATGACTCGTGATGTCAACTGATGAGATAGGTTGCATCATTTGATCCCTTCCCTAAAAATAGTTTGGGACCATAGCCTGTCTTTTCCAAATAGTTTTTTCCTAGCTTATTGATTGTATAAGCATCAGCAAGGAAGAACAGTAAGAAAAGTCTGGGTTTGGCTGAAAAAGGCTTGGAGGTGCTGTTTAATTTGCAATTGTCTTCACAATGACAGACATTATAATGTAAAATATAATCCTAATAATTTAGCATTGTAATTATTAGGCTAATATTGAATGGCAGCTGTCATCAACCGATCCACAAGCAAAACATGAAATTAATTAAAACACTAGCCTAATTGTATTGCTAAGATTATCAACAAACTTGAACTCAATCAGTATATGCTGTAAAATAACACTTGTTTTTTGTAGCCTCTGAGCAGCAGAAATTCCCTGCTGAAGACTGCAGATGGGACATGTAGAGAGGACAACAATAAATAATATAAATTAAAGTCTTTCTAGTTTTAGAATAGAACACTTGGAGGAACTTTCACGCAAATGTACATTGAGGTGGAAATCCTTATGTCTATAGATAATGATACAATTATAAACAAAGTTGAAGAACATATATTAATACTGCTATGCAGACCTAAATATTAACAAAAATGGTTGTGCAACACTATTAGTGTATACATTTCAAATGCCTTATTTCAGTATTCAATCATATTCTTGCACAAAAGCTAGGTTTTTTTTTGTGAACTTAACCATTGCTTGAAACGAAATGAAATATTTTTGTTAACTTCTTAACCAAAATTATAACATAAAACTGCAACACAGTAAAATCTGAACTGTAACTTTACAATTTCCACCACCATGGAAACAAGCAAATACCTCTTTGACTATTTACTGTTGTTTAGTTAACGTTTTGTTTTATTTTTTATTAAACTGCTCTTTTAAGAACCGTATTTTAAAATATATTATGTCTCATGAACATCCGGTGTTACAGGCCTCTGCTATGGAGATAGAATTGTTTCGTAATTCCAAACAAATATAATACGATCCACAAATAAATGTGAAACGATTGACAAATACCAAGTATATTCACAAATAAATACAATGAGATCCACAAATAAATCTTAGAGTTCCACAAACAGTAAAATTAGACTTGCAAATAAAAAACATACTCACACATATATATTTTTATTCTACAAACACAAACTTGTCTGACATTTATATGTTAATTGCGTCCTGTGCATTTGTAGATTAGTGTGCATTTGTGGGTAGCTCTCTGTGCATTTGTAGATCGCTCTGTGCATTTGTGGATTTTGAAACATTTCTAACGTCAAGACGAACACTAATCCACAAATAGATACCGGCAACATGGTGCTGACCAATCGATGCTCATTCTCGCTCCAACCAATCACGCTTTGCCTTACAATCAGGGCGGGACCAGCCATAATTAACCAGTCTCTTCAAAATGGACGGCCAAGACAGTTCAAGACAGGTCAGTGGTGCTCATCACAGCGTTGTTGTAATAATATGGAGCTGTCCTGGCCATCCTTTTTGAAGAGACTGGTTAATGGACTGCACGATCGCTTCTGCGTTTGCGCTCAGCCTGCATGGTTACTTCTAGTGCTGCACAGCGATCACTGTACGTTATGCTGATGGTGCAGGAGAGGACGATAGATTACACTTGCTGTTTATAAGTGTTTCCTTGGATTACCGTTAAGGACTTTAATCGATATTATAATGAACTTTAATAAATTATCTATAGCTTAAATTTGATAAAATAGAAATATAGCCATCTGTCTAAAACTAAACATTCTAAAGCCATTTATTAGGCAAATGACAAACTGAAACAAATGTGTAAAGCACAAGTATTTATATGTAAAACCTAATACATTTTTAAAGCGGTTTAATTTCTTTCCGATTTATACTTCTACATGTATTACATCTGATTTAGGTTCACAACTTGCATCCTACTACATGATACGTGTGTCCAGAGTAAGAGCAACTAGGTGAGGGAGACAGCGTCCATCATTTGGCTGAGGGTCCACATTGAGCATTTCATCCGCAGAGTGAAGGAACACAAGCTGGACAGTCATCATCTCTCTCTTTTAGCGAGCATCAACCAGATTTACACAATGGCTTGCCTTCTGCCCATTAGTAAAAACTTGAGCAAAAGATTAAAGGAGAGATAACATTTAATGGGTAATGATGAACTTGAATTTATTCTTGTAATATATATATATATATACAAACACGTGTACTGTATATTGCATGCACTGCAGGGATATAAAGTTGTTAATATAATAAACATTCATTTTCAATGCATTAATATAAACATTTAAACATAAATAACAGAACAATTTGAGTGAACATTTGCACTAATGTAAATATAAATAACTTTAGATACTTGCACTGCACTAATGTAAATATGCAGGGTTTATTGTGCATAGAGAATTATTAGGGTGTCCACCTCCATCAAATGTTGTACCACCTCTGCCTTTTGACAAAAATCAGGCAATCAACTACTGTCAGACCCCCAGTGTTGCTCAAGCACTTTTTGTATTTAATTACATTTAATGTTAGTCTTTTTCTATACGATTACAAGAATAATGCAAAATGTGTTTGGTTCAAGTAGCAAAAATGTAATGAATGGGATACCCCTTCAACTCATTTTTAGGGAAAACCCTGAACTATGTAAATATAAGTAACTAGACATTTGCACTGCAGTTATGTAAATATAAATAATTTGACACATTAATGTTAAACATTTCCCTTACAGTGATGTGTAAAAATACAACATTAAACAATTATCATTAAAAGTGTGTGTGTGTGTGTGTGTGTGTGTGTGTGTGTGTGTGTGTGTGTGTGTGTGTGTGTGTGTGTGTGTGTGTTTTGTTCAAATCTGTAGTCATCTTGACAGGTAGAAGAAAAAAAATAAATTTAAAATAAATTAAAAAAAAAGAGAAAGAGAAAGAAATGGTCAGCTTCCTCTCAGATGGTCCGAAACATTTTGATGTCTTTGTAGATGAGCTGGATCATCATGTCATCCTGAGCATAAATAACCTCCTTCTCAAGCTATGCAGCTTCTCTGAGTTCCTCATGGACCTGAAACACGTCACGCTGATCTCTCCTGTCACTCCACCCTTACAGGAAACTGAGAAATAACCTATAATTAACGTTCATATTAAGGACACAATGTACATAAACATGTAAATAGACAGAAGGATGGATGGATAGATAGGAATGATGCAGGTAATTAAAATATAACAAAAACTGGTATGAACTATTGCTATGCTATTCGTATATATAGCATGATAATACTCACCCTCAAAATGATCGATGTAACTCGAAATGTAGAATTTGAACCTCTTCTCTTTTTTGCTGTGACAGCTCTCTGCTTAATGATTCGATTAAAGTCCTTAACGGTAATCCGAGGAAACACTTATAAACAGCGAGTGTAATCTATCATCCTCTCCTGCACCTTCCGCATAACGTACAATGATCGCTGTGCAGCACTAGAAGTAACCATACGGGCTGAGCGCAAACGCAGAAGCGATCGTGCAGTCCATTAACCAGTCTCTTCAAAAAGGATGGCCAGGACAGCTCCATATTATTACAACAACGCTGTGATGAGCACCACTGACCTGTCTTGAACTGGCAACTGGCCGTCCATTTTGAAGAGACTGGTTAATTACGGCTGGTCCCGCCCTGATTGTAAGGCAAAGCGTGATTGGTTGGAGCGAGAACGAGCAACGATTGGTCAGCACCATGTTGCCGGTATCTAATTGGTTTAAGTAGAAGGTGGGTGGAGTCCATCTATTTGTGGATTAGTGTTCGTCTTGATGTTAAATGCACAGAGAGCTACCCACAAATACCCACAGCGATCTAAAAATGCACAGAGAGCTACCCACAAATACCCACAGCGATCTACAAATGCACAGAGAGCTACCCACAAATGCACACTAATCTGCAAATGCACAGGACGCAATTCACATATAAATGTCAGACAAAATTGTGTTTGTAGAATAAAAATATATATGTGTGAGTATGTTTTTTATTTGCAAGTCTAATTTTACTGTTTGTGGATCTCATTGTATTTATTTGTGAATATACTTGGTATTTGTCAATCGCTTCACATTTATTTGTGGATCGTATTATATTTGTTTGGAATTACGAAACAATTCTATCTCCATACTCTGCTGACAAAACACAATGTAAGCTGCCGTGAAACAACAGATGCCGCTGCATTAGCAAACTGTTAAATCTAGATCTGTATTGCCTGTAAAGTCATGTGAATGGAGGACATCAATCTGCACAAAATCCCTACAAAATAAGCAAGCAAGTAGTGTATATTGTAATTTTATGTGGACTTTAAAATAGATTACAATCTACCAATGTGACTTGCACAGCACTTTTTATATCACAAGCACAGAAAGGTGTGCCTTGTGACAATTTATGAGGAGCAGGTGGTTACCAGCATTGTTTTCTATTTTAAAAAGCTTTCAAATGACGCAACAGCAATTAAACACATTAACACTGTCATAGAGCTGAGCTCTGCACATGACAGCATTATAACTTAAAAGTGAGTCAGGAGACAAGAGGGTTGAAGTCTGAGTGAAATCACACCTTCTTTATGACACCACTCAAGGATTTCTCTGCAGTCATCAAACTTGTGGCTCTGTGACTCCACCGCATAAAACAGCACGCGCACACACACACACACTTTCTATTACTGTGAAACTCTTTCTTTTCAGTGAACTGAATACAGTGAAACTATATATTCAGCATTCTCAATGGATCAAATCACACATTCAGCTTTTTCGCAAAAATAATACTACATTAATTTCTTTTTCTATTATATATCTACATATATATACACAGGGGTTGGATTTTGAAACTGAAAAGCCTGGTTTTATACCACAATAATTCATTAGTATGGTGTTCAATTTGTCTTGGGAATGACAGATACAAGTCCTGCACAGTGGCCAGAGGGATTTTGAGCCATTCTCTTGCAGAATAGTGGCCAAGTCACCACGTGATGTTGGTGGAGGAAAACGTTTCCTGATTCGCTCCTCCAAAACACCAAAGTGGTTCAATAATATTTAGATCTGGTGACTGTGCAGGCCATGGGAAAAGTTTAACTTTTCTTGTTCATCAAACCACACTGTCACCAGTCCCACTGGGTGTATTAGTGCATTATCATCCAGATACATGGCACTGCCTTTAGAATAAAATGTTTGAACCATGAGTGCACGTGGTCCTCCAGAATGGTTCTGTAGTCCTTTGCAGTGACGTGTCCATCTAGCACAATATTGCGCCTAGGGAATGCCATGATATTGCAGCCCAAACCATCACTGATCCACCCACCACCATGTTTCACCTTGGGCATGCAACAGTCTGGGTGGTATACTTCTTTGAGGCTTCTCCACACCCTAACTCTCCCGGATAAGGGAAAGACAGCAAAGGTGAACTCATCAGAGTACAATACATGTTTTACATTGTTCACAGCCCAAGATTTTCCCTACTGGCACCATTGAAACCGGTGTTTGGCATTGGCACAAGTGACCAATGGTTTGGCTATAAGAGCCCGGCCATGTATATTTACCCTGTGGAGCTCCCGACTAACAGTTTTGGTGGAAACAGGAGAGATGAGGTCCACATTTAATTCTGCAGTGAGTTGGGCAGATGGTTTTATGATTTTTGGATACAATCAGAGTTAGCACCCAGACATCCCTTTCAGACAGTTTCCCCTTGCATCCCCAGTTACTCCTGTTGGATGTGGTTCGTCCTTCTTGGTGGTATGCTGACATTACTCGGAATGCCGTGGCTCTTGATACATCACAAAGACTTGCTGTTTTGGTCACAGATGCACCAGCAAGATGCACACCAACAATTTGTCATTTTTTGAACTCTGATATGTCACCCATAATGTTGTGAGCATTGCAATATTTTAAGTAAAGCTGTGCTATTACTCTGTTAATTAAATTTCACTCTCTGCTCTTACTGGTGGAACGTGCAATCAATGAAGATTTTTCACTAGGCTGGTCAAATTTAGCCATGAAACCTGCATGTGTGTATATGTGTGTGTGTGGTAAAATAACAGTAAAGACATTTATGGCCAAAAGATTGATTTTAAAAAGTCTCACATTTTTACTCCCTTTACAACATAAAAAATTTATAATGATAATACTATTAAATATTTCCTCAGCACCGCATCAGCATTGTAGATTTCTTAAGGAATACATGGCACTGAAACCATTTTTTGCTGAATTCATATCAAATGCTAATTTAAGTATTCAGGTGAGTCGATTACATACAAGTCACTGCAAACACATAAACAGTGGGGAATTTGCACTCTGAGCTAACAGTAAGTTTGGTCTGTAGTGCAGCAGTAGTGACCCACTGAAGGTGGTGATTTGGAACTGACAACGTCGTCTGTTGAATGAAACTAACAGTTTTTCTGCCCTTTTGCTTATAGGTGCTTCTTGGACATGTCTTGAGATGGACAAAGTCAAAGAGGCAGAAAGGACACATCAACCAGCAAGTGTGTACACTTATCAGGAAAATTATTGACTTTGAATGGATGACTGTCTAGTTTGCAATGCAATACATGCATATTATTTCTAACTTCAACCAGTTCAAATAAGCTACTACAAATTGCACACTTTTGGGGCCTATCATACTCAATCAGCACAATGCAATGCCAGGGGCAGGTATCATTTTCACATCCTGCACCAGGTTGTTTAAATAGCAAATGCATTTTCGTCTATTTGTATGGCCATGGGCATGCTAGTTTAAAAAGGAAGCGTGGTAAGGGAAATTGTTGGTGCATTGCTATTTTGAGGTGGACTAAAATAGACCGTGCCATTGACTAACTAAAAACTGCTCTAACGTCAACGACACATTTTTATTTTTGTCATATAAAGACTGCATTAGTGAAAGACTGGTCCGAAACGCACATACACATTGCTTATTACACACACAGGGATCCACAGCAGCAAACAAATATTGGTAATAATGGTTAATCAAAGGAATAACGAGTAAAAGATTATTATTGGCTGTATAAATATAAAAAACACTACCTCTACTACCTTCTTCACCTCAGGGGGCTTTAGTGAATCCAGCTCATTCTGTTGATGTTCTGCTGGTGCTTTAACTTTGCGCACGAACAGATCTCTTTTTCTCACTAAAATGTTTCGTTTTTCCTCTTACAAAATCTGCCATGTAAATAGCAAATGCACCAATCGCGTGACTGGTACTCCTAAAGAAAATGGAAGATAAGACACTGTGGTCTCATTCATGCTATGCCCAAAACACACCGATAACTCGTTAAGAGAAAAAGGACAATTCTTTTAGACCATGCACTTAGATTCTTGAAGTATATCTCTTTGTCTTCAATAACACACTACTAGTTAACTAAGAGAACACTAAATGTGGTTTGGTGAAAGCAAACTTTCTTGTGGCATAGTTGTTTAAGAGTCAGACTTTTCATCCAAAGCTTGCAGGTTCAAGTCCCGGCACAGCTAGGAATTGGTGTGTGGTGGAGTGTGTGTAAAAATTATGACATATTACTAAGATGTTTTCAGATGTTTACTAAGATGTTTTCTTGTTTACATTCATTATCATTATTGTAATGTCCTACCACTGATTTATGCTTCAATTGAATTAGGTATTCTAAAGGTATTGCACTCACTTCCAACAACTGTATCTCAGCTTGGCTTTTTTCAAAGCTTTGAGGAAATGCTGAAGGGAGGGTTGGGTCGTGTGCTTTCAAAGATTGCTGTTGTTGCCTTCACTAAAATGATCTACCTTGGTTTCAATAATGTTTGCTATTGGATATTTTTATGCTTACTGTACAGCACTATATGCTGCTATATTCTTCATAACTACAAATGTATCTTTTTTGTTTGTCCAGAAAACGACACACGAGACAGAAGCCAACATAGGTTGCTACTGTCTCAAATTTGCCCCAGACAGATTGAGAGGATCAGAAAGTCCATATAGATTATGTTACGTTAAATGTTTTAACGCAAAATCTTAGAGTGGTTGTTTTAAGTTATCAGAAATTATTTCTGTATATTTCTCAATGCTGTATATTTCTCAGGTTAATGCAGTGCCGCATATATTTTTTTCCAGTTTGCAACTTTAATGCATGATCCCAAATTTGGTGTCAAGTTATAAAAACGTTCTACTGCTACATTTAATATGTAATAAAACAACTTAGTAATACGAGTGCAGTTTAAAGGGTATTTTTTAAATTGCATGTCTGCAATGTATAGGAAATGTTGGGAATTGACAATGTTAACTTTTGACATCAACATGGTTTCTAAACACAATTTAATCTCTGTCAATTGTTGTCAACCAAATGCAATGTCAGGGTTGGTTGTAAATGAATATTGGATCAGAAACTAAAATCACACTATTTGTTAGTCTCCCATGTCAGAATGATGTTGCAGTTAGGTTAGAAATAAAAATTGGGTTGATGTCAGAACTCAACATCAAACTGATGTCACACCGTATCCTAACAACACTCAACGCGATGACATTCCAGCCACAAGCAATTTAGCTGTTTGCCCAACATGACAGAAACATTTAAATACCAGCCATTCATTTAAATACCAGCCACTGCACTTCCAACAAAATGGTAAGGTCTAATCTAATTAATACATATTAAACCTATTTAACATTATTAAAAGTGCATAGGCTGCTGAGTGACTGTTATTTTCAGAGTGACACCTCTGCCTTCAATTTTTAAACCGTTGGCTAGTAGTTTATTTTTAGGATCTGAGGTAAACTGTCTGCTGCTGCTTTCAGTATGCAATAAATGTCACATTAAATGGTATTCAATCTAACATTGGTAGCATTTATCACTGAATAAAGCACATAATCTGTACCTGAGGTGATTTTTGTCATAGTAGTTTATGCTATTATTCTGCTGCGACAGAGCAGGAAATATAAACCATTTCTAAAACATAAATTTGGAAAAGATAGCTTTTATCATGGCGCCTAATGTATGTCAGGCTGATTTTAGACAAAATTTAGACTTTAAACAACAACATCTACTAAATAAATGTATTAATTTTGTGTTGCCTGTATATGTTTTTTGACTCTTAAAGTGCTGTTAGCTGTTGACTTGAAATTTCAGAATAACCAAGGAGAACAGATTGAGCGAAAAATATTAATTAATGATCTAATGAATTAAAAAAATTCAAATGCAAAAACTCACATACATTGGACAATCCTTTTATTACTTGATAATCCATGATTTTTTTTTATTCCTAAGCCAAGAAAGAATCATTTTTCTTTAGCAAACACCACTAATACCTGTCTTAATGGTAATTTGGTGAAAACAATGTTTACCATCATACTTTTTTATAAGGTCAAACCAACCAAGCAAAAAAAGCAGCAATATTATAGAAACAAACACTTACTGAGGTTGCGCTAAAGAATTTAAGTGAAACTATTCCAGTGACAATATGAAATATTATCTATCCTGCTGACAAAGAGTTCTGCTCTCTTTTCAAATATATTTGTTGTATTAACAATGTGTTGCCAACCCAGCAGGTTTTCTGAAGGTCAAACAAACACACACACAAACACAATGTGCTGAAAAAGCAGTAAACTGAAGTATAAAGATAAGCCCACAAGAGACTTCCTGCTGAGGGAGAGTAGACCAGTAGAGAGAAATGAGTGTCTTACGAAGTTAAAGTATAGTGAGTTCAAGTTAACAGTGTCCCATAAGTGTAAAGTCTGTTATAGCGTGTTTTTCAGTCATCATCTTGCTAACAGTTTGGATTTCCAGGAAGGACAGAAAACAGTACAATAATTGTTACAGTGTTCCCGTTTAGCTGTTTAATGTCCCACAGTTCCTTTAGTGCTCCAAGAAGAAAACTAGTGTGTGTGCTTAGCCTAGCATAGCCTTATTTGCACAAATAAGACGAGAAGAACGGTACAGCCACACCAAGTTAAACATTACAGAGAAACACAGAAAGACAAACTCTTGCATTTAGAGATTAGAACTGAAGATGTTTGTCTCTCCACAGGATTTCCTATAGCACAGAGGGTCACACACAGACATCCTCATACAACTGTTAGTGCTGGTGTTTGCTAAGACAAACATCGCTAATACCGTTCCTCACACTTAGGGTTAAAGATTTGAACAGGCACTTAACGTTAGGAATTAAACGTTGCTATGTCATTAATACTAAGCTTCATTGTGTTAAGCTGGTTCTTTATGATTGTTTCTTGTCAGACTGTAAGAACATGATCCCTAAGCCGTTACACTGTGGCATCTCAAATGTCATCATTGTCAGAATGTATAAAACCAAAGACTATAAATTTATACAAAGACAGTTCAAATACAGCAAACACTCAGTATGGCCGCCAAAGCAAAGGAAGTCCCACCTTCTAGTGGAAATAGCAAGTTGTGAATCAGCCACGTGATTCCCTGGGGAAGGGGTCTGGACAGATTTGCTTGGTTGTTATGGCAAGCACTGTCACTTGGCAAACATTGTATGCCTGTGTTGATTTTGACAGGAGAAATAACATCAAATCACATCCACATTGTGTCCTTCCAGTGTCATCCTCTGGTCTTTGCTCTGGGGTGGTGTCTTTGTTATTCCAGTGTTTGTAGTTCTCTGGTTACTATTAAAACAGCAGTAAAGGAGATTGGTGTCGTGGCAATCTTTGTGCACACACAGTAGCTGGAGCATGTTTTACATGCAATTCATTTTTAAGCAACAGCAATAATAGGACAGGACACTTTAGATTTTGGTGCAGATTTGAAGTATATCATTTAATTCCGAGTTCAGTGAGCAGTTTGAGAGATTTCAGGATTCTGCCATTCTTTAGACAGGATTTTGGTTTTGGATAAATTGCCCAGAGGCATTGCAAATATGGTCACACAGTGAACAGACTTTCCTTGAAAGGGACTTTGATAACGGTCAAGACTAAAAAGGGACTTGGATAACTGGATAAAATGAAGACAATGTGTGCAGTAGGGGTGTGATGATGCACCAATGCCACGGTTCGTTTTGGTTCACGGAATTGGGGCCATGTTATGGTTCAGATCAGTTTGCTGAGGAAGAAGGGGTTGAGCTGTAGCAGCAGCAATGTTGAGGATGTTAAGCAATGTCCTAATTACAGCAATAATTAAACTTAAAAATTATTAACTTAAATATTTTATTAACTTATTAATATTTGTCCTATACACTGGCTTCATATATATCCATCCATCCATACAGATATACATAAATCCATACAAACAGACACATACATCTTTTTTTGTGATTTTATATCCATGCAAATCCAGAATGTTTTTTTTTCTTTCACCACCAAGGTAAAAATCCCAACCCCCTACTGTTTTTCTGAAAATACCATGGCCGTGTGGTAATTTTACTGCCGTTCAAATCCACATCTCTGAGTTCTTAAAAGAGATCAATCCAAAAGTAATTTTGTAAATACTTTTAGGCCACTAAAACTAGTGTATGGTTGCAATTTACAGCATATTGCACATTAAAATGGACAGTGTGCTATTGCTAGAAAGTTTGTGTCTGCACATTGTTTATCAATGTCTAGCTGTCAAAAAGCCACCTTCACCCCATCTGTATCTAGTGTTCGTTTGAGCAGGGTTAAAAGCTAAATTCTGCAGCAAAGTGGATCTTGCGAACCAGATATGAGGATCCCACATTCATTCATTCATTCATTTTCTTTTCGGCTTAGTCCCTTTATGGGGTCGCCACAGCGGAATGAACCGCCAACTTATTTGCTGTTTGTTCAAACTACTTATTTACTATGAGCTAAAACAACACAATTCTTGATTTTTTGGGGGGACAACTTAATTGTTTTAATGTTCAATCCACGTAAATTTGTAAAAAGTAATAAGTTAACTTAATTCCTTCATGTTGACCCAACACAAATCGATTGTGTGACCCAGTATTTTTTTGTGTATATGGATTACTCAGGGTTATCTGGGTTTAATGGGTGATGGTTTGAAACGCATCCAGGAGTTGTTGTCATAGCAACATGCCTGTAAGCTCAAACTTTCTTGGCAGTAGGTTTATTTTATTACGCAAAGGTGATACTGAAAGTATGTATGAAGAAAATGGAACACGTAGTTAATGTATTTATTAACATGTTTAAACAATGAACAATACATTTATTACAGCATTTATTCATCCTTGTCAAGGTTAGTTATATATAATATATAATAGTTTTTTTGTGAAGGAATAATATAATTTTTGAAATAAGAAGGTAATGTTCATTCATTCATTCATTCATTTTCCTTCGGCTTAGTCCCTTTATTCATCAGGGGTCGCCACAGCGGAATGAACCGCCAACTTATCCAGCATATGTTTTACGCAGCGGATGCCCTTCCAGCTGCAACCCATCACTGGGAAACAGGATCCCACATATTAATATAGGATTGAGCATGTCAATGATAATGTGAAACACAAACCCACACATAACACAAATACATACATAACATTATGCTCAGGAACAAACAATTGATTAATGAGACTAAAGACTAGTGCTGTCACGATACTGAATTTTGGTACCAATCGGTACTGAAATTTTAAAAACGTCCATTACCAAGACTGGTATATGTTATGAAGTATGTCTTTTAGTGGTTCAACAAGTCAATAGTAGATTCCAGATGTCATGTCTGAGGTAAGGCTGTTCTCAAAGGCTTCATGAGTGCTGAACTGCAACTGTTGTCCTGGTGCTCACATTTTTGAAATTGTTAAAACAAATATTCAAGCTGGAGCTTTACTTACTAATAAACTGCAAATGTAAAGTCTAAAAAACACATTCTTGCCAAAACAAATTCTTAAAACTTTGATCTGTGACACAAATGTAGTACTATTTGTACATTTCTACTGAGTTTAGTCCTTTGCCATGACACCTTCTGTAAGGAATGCAAAAGGCAAAGTGAGTCAAACTGTGAAGCAGTTCCTGTGGTGATACTGGTAGAATATCACCTGGCTAGAAAGGCCTCTCAGCCGATCAGTTTGGGTGTGATCACAAAAAAAAAAACCTAAAGGATGATACAAGACCATGCCATAAAGCGACCATCTATTTTCCACCACCACTGCTTTTCCACTATTGTCCCAAACGGTTCTATGAACAGTAGGGTATGGTTCCAGTTATATTATTTATTTATATTGTTTTATTTTTTATTCAACTAAGTACAACTCTAAAAAATGAGTCCCTAAAACAAATATCTGATCATCATACATATAGCTTTTTACACTACACTTATGTTACCAAGGCAATGACTGATGCATTTGAATTACAGAGAACTTAGTTATCAGTACCACCATGGAAAATTAACCCGTATCTGTGCTGACTGGCCCGAATCCACACTGAATGAAATGGTTAAGCAAAAACCGTTGGGCCGATATGTCATTACCCATATTAAAGAATCATAACCCTGTCAGACTTGATTCTGCAATAACCAGCTGGATGTATATTATCCCTGGCTTATATTTGCTTGTTTTTTTAATTTTCACTCAGTGGCACGGAGAAAAAGATGATGATGAACCCAAGTGCAGTTTGGCAAAAAAAAAAAAAAGCACTATATACTTGGAAGAGTCGAACATAATAAAGTATTGGAATACTCAAGTAAACCCAACTGCTTAAATACAAAACTATGAGTAACAGATACCAAAACCAGATACAAAACAGATACAAAATCCTGCCAGAGCACTCTAGCAACTACTAAAACACATCTTGATACAACAATATTCAAAAAACATCTACAACACCCTAGCAACCACATAGCAACACCTAGGCAACCACCCATCTTAGGCATTGTGTCAGCAGGATTTGCTTGAGAAAAAAACAGAACGTGTAAAAACTGTATTATTTTAACCTTAACTAAGAAAGGTATAAAGACAAAACCAGTAACAAGAGACTACACAAAAACTGAGCAAGCGAGATTTTCTGTATGCAAAATAGCACGGAAACAAAGCAATGACTAATGTAAATAAGGTACGGCTATAAACACAGGCACTCACACACGCAAGTTCCTCTTGCCTGGTAGACTGCTTCGGGGAACAGTCAACAAAGGAAATGTTTGACTGGGACAGAGTTGCCACAGAAACCAATCCTCACCTCTGCTCTGACCCTGCCCATAAGATCGGACACCCTGTCCAACACACCCAGATAAACTCAGCCTCACCTACAATACTCTAATATATAACACAGTGCCCTAATGTCATCAGAAGGTAATACCATAGTACTTCAATTAATTACATGCTCATGTATCACATTATTTTGTGCATACTTCGGTTAACCTGAAAATATGATAAGATATTGTTATAACAGATTAAAGAAGTTAGCTAAAGTGTCATGGCCAATACACATCGTAGTACCATGGTACATGCTCAAAACTTTGTAGTATTGAGATAAATGTCTGGAAAACATGCTATAAAATGGCTATAAATGGCAGGATGATGATATGCGTCCGAAAAACAAGAAATAACTATAGAAACCACACAGACTTTGTAATGGTTAAAATGGGAATTGTATTGTTTTAAACAGAAACTGTAACAGTCCCTCTGGATCTCCACTGGTTTTCTGTTGCCTTCTGTTTGTGGCATGTTAAAACTGCTATTAAAATATAAATAATATTTATATTAAAATATACTGCTTTAATGTTTAAAAAGTTGATGATTGGTATAGTTTTTAATGAATGTTTTATTGAAAACTTCTTAGGTGGTATCTGTTGTTTTTTTCAGCAGACTACTTGCTTATACATGTTATTCAAAAACAATATTCAATCCACTTAAATTTGTAAAAATTATTAAGTTTTTTATTCAATGTTTGACGTAATCTTAACCGAAACATGAAGAGAAGGAGGGACACAGTGTAGCTCCTCCCCTTTTTAAAAAAAAACAGCCAATAGCGTTTTGTTTTATCATAGTTCTGCCAGTGAGAGTGGTTGAGATCAAGCACATCAAATGAAAAGCAAATGTGAAGCGCCTTGAAGGGGACGGGGCATGTCAGATAATACAGAGCATTTGAGGTGACATGAATAAAACCGTTGATCCATTTAGGTGGAAGTGACAAACTACAAGCTTAACATGTTTATAGCAGTTGTATATCTTCTAAATGCAAATTTTTCACTGTTTTGGAGCACACTAGCTTATAGATATCCTAAAAACTAACAATACTGATACTAACATCTAAAAAAAACTTTATTTTAATTTCATGGGACCTTTAATCGATTTGTGTTGGGACAACATGAAGGAATTGTGAGGAACCCAGAATTTTTTACAGTCAAGATGAATGCCAAAAACACTGCTGTAGTACATTACATTGTATTATAGTACACTGCTGTATCCTTGAAAAACATATCAAGAAACACAGTAGTATAATGGTGATGTCCAGTAAATACTGTTTAACATGTATAACGTGGTAGTACCATGATACTGGCCCAAAAGCCAGTATTAGAAAACATGACTGAAAAACATGGTACATATCAAAAAACAGCAGCATCCGGACACATACCCCAAAAACCAAGATATAGTATTTATATGTTTTAAACACACATCAAGAAAAAAAAAAGAATTAACGTGATGATATATATCCAAAGACCTGGTAGGTTTGCATTATATGATTTTAGATTGAAACACGTGTCTAATAACATCACATACAATAAAAACAATTGTAGTACAATGATACATGCCCAAGGGAGTATTTGATTATATTTCCGTAAAACATGATACAAGTCAAGAAATGTGGTAGTATCACGATGACCCATGCCCAGCCGCATATTGATTTATGCGTAGAAGTCATATGGTCATATCGCTTTACATATACATAAAACATTTAGTACTGGATTATATGTATTATACTTGGAAATTTGGTACATATAATAAACATAAATGGCCAAAAACAATGGCAGTGATGGGTTACATACATCTGAAATACATGGCAGTACCATGAAACATACTTCAAACATACAAAACACATGCCATAATCCAAAAACCATACAATTGCAAAACCATACCATTTCCAGAAAGCACAAAACTAAAGTACCATGGTCCATGTCTAAAAACCATACAATCGAGGTCCAAAATAACACAGAACAGGGGATCTTCTTATCACTGTGGCTACAGAACAGAAAAGTAAGCCTATTTTTCATTTTCTTTTTCATAGAAGTATGAAGGTCAGCATCATCATCATCATCCTCATCTCCCATCCCCCATCCCACCAGAGGAGCGTGACCCCCTCCATGAGTCAGATGACCACATCAGCTGTCCAACACTGTCTACTGTCCTCCTTTCACTCCTTACGCCACATCTTATTAGGACAGCACTTGTCGGACATTCATACACACATACATACTTGTTCAACTTCTGGATCATCATATTTCTCCATTACAACTCTAAGTAGCAGAAGCGGAAAAGTTACAACTATTTCTCATTCACACTGTGATCGCTGCATTAACAGGACACGAAGGTTTTCCTCAAACTCCATTACGTAATGACATTCCCATACACTTGTAAGTTAGAGGAGTATGAACAGACGCTCATTTCTGTCGCGTTTACTAAACAAAAATATACAAACACACGCTTACCGCCTTTAGTTGTTCCAGTCGGTCCTTCATCTTTAAGTCTGTTGTTTAACACTATCCAGAAAATAAAATAGATAAATAATAAATAGGAAATGTGAAAATAAGACGGTAAAAGTAGTGTCGGAGCGGCTCGCGAAGTCTAGATGTTTGCTCCTGAACTCCGCAGATTCCTGCTCCGACACAGAGTCTTGTTATTCCACCAAAGGTCCATGCAATATGGCTGCTCTCCTCCAAACCAGTAGTTTTTTTTTTCATCTAAATCTATCCGCTCAGAGGATTAAAACAACAGTTGTGTTCAGTCTGCTTAATCTGTCTTCCTCCCTCTCCCTCTTTTCTCGTTATAATCGGTCTGAAAGAGCTGTTCTCTCACGCATGCTCTCTCCCTCTCTCTCTCTCTCTCCCCCTCTCTCTCTCTCTCTCTCTCTCTTTAACCTGCACCCCGCTGCTCTGCCCACGGTCACGCCCTGCGCGGACACCTGTATGTGCGCGCGCAACTCAATACAGGTTTATTCTTTAAATTATTATTATTATTTGTAAATACTAGTAAATGAAACGTTTATTTATTCATTTTCATAAATCATATACATTTTTTGTACATTTGCTAAACAGAAAGGGAACACGTTTTACGGTTTTGTGATAAATATTACATTTATTTGAAAATAAACCAGGAAAAGTGATTACAAACTCACATCCAAAGTAGCATATGAAGTTCCAGTCAAAAGAGGAGCTTATTGTCTGTCCAGAACGAATGCAGAAGCTTTAATAAACACCAAGCAAATTTGACACATTTGCATTAAATTGCTAATATTAATGCAGAATACTGAACTGAGAAAACAGTTTTAAATACACTGAAACAGGTTATCAACAAAACAGGGAACAGGTGTGTAAACCTATCAGTAAACATAGCAACAAATCGACAAGGACTCAAGCTGAAGGAGACATAAACAACAACAGGACATAATTGTTGTGACTATGGAATGGCATAAATTCTGCAAAATGTAACCATTAAAACTCCATCATTTAAATATAATTATTACATTAAATATTTGAAAGACATTTAAACTACAAATACATTTTGTATCATTTTAGTTGGCCTAAAATGATTTGTATAGAACTACTTTAAATTCCACAATGTTACATTTTGCCCATTAGTTTTGTGCTATTGGCAATTCTTATTTTCTATTACCTTTTGTCTGATATAATTTAAAGTTTGCTCAATATTTATTATGTCAGAAACCACTTTCCTCTGAAAATGACCAGAAAGACAATTAGAGGCAAAATTGTAAAGAATACCCTCTAATATTAGGCTATGAAATTAATTTAGATAACTGTAAATGCATTTTGTTTTCTAATGCTGCATTTTAAATTACGGGTAGCATTTCTGCTTTATACCTTGCACACACAATGAATGAAATTTCAAAGTCTTACAAATCTTGTGCCTTAAAATAACTCAAAATAACAGTCATCTGAGAAATCAATAGAAATTCAGTCTGTATGATGAAACATATGTAACGTGTATGTAATATTAATGATATATATATATATATATGACAGAGAATCTTTATCTGATGGAAAAACGTCTAAAGCAAGGAACATTTAAAATGCTGTATATAAGAAATATGTTACTCTAAGTTACATAAATTTAAATAATGGATATATTAGATTTCCATCCACCTCTATTGTATATTGTAAGTTGGAAATGTTTTTTAAAATATATTTGGACACTACTATAGGATACTGTAAGGATAATGTTGTAAGAGTTATAGCAGGTGTTTTAGTAACACAGTAAGTGGAGTCAAAGATCAACGTGTATCGGCCACTTCAACACACATGAAGCACGAGAGCTGACATTCATTAACCCTCACACTCGGAAAAGCAGAATGCCATCTTTATCGTGTGTCGCTGAGTTTTCATACTCTGGAGGAAACGTGACGAGCCTGTGGTTTCTAACCAAACGCGACACAAGAGTGTTTTTTTGACTCTGGTGTATGTTTAAAACCCTTCCTATTGAAAGTTTAACTCCACAGAAGCGAGTAGCATAAATTATCATTTCCTGCTCTCTAGTGGCCACGTTGTATTATTACGTATTATATTTGATACGAAAACTTATAAAATGGAAAGTTTTTTTTACACAGGCTCATAGTAGGCCTATTTTACAGATGTTCGGACTTTATATTTATTTTAAAAATATTTTAGTATTATTCTATACTATTCCCCAGGTAGCTTTTGACAATGTAATGCCTATTTATTTGCTATTACGAAATCATTAGAATACATTATATCAATTTGCTCAGAACTGAAATGTTTATGCGTGATTGGAGATGTAATCATCACAGAATACACCAACTTAAATGGAAATACTTAGTTCCATCCCACTTTACAATAAACGGGTAAAATTAGTACATTCTAAATTATGTTACCATTAAATGCAGTCAATTTGCAGTTTTTAATATCTATCATTTAATATTTCATTTTTAAAGGGTGACCCATCAATCAAAATTAAAAAAAAAATCTATTCTACTCTATATCCAAGGCTGAATATATTCACTTTTGATTTTAAATTAGTGCTGGGCAAAACTTCATCAAATAAAAGTTGACAATTTAAGCGTGCATACTGTATATTATATTACATATATATAAATATATATATAAATAAATACACATGCATATATTTGAGAAATTGTTTATATTTAGATATCAAAAGCTTGACAAATACTTAACCTAATTATCTATTTAACAAAATGACTTTGTATAGTTTGGTCCCACTTGTGTATAATATACATAAATTTATATAATACACAAATTGTCAAACTAATTTGGTATGTAATTAATCTTTCCTCAGCACAAATTTAAATATTAGTAACCATTCCTATGGTGAGAATATATTTTATTCTTACATAACAGTACTTTTTTTTTTTTTTTAATACAGTAGCTGATTAAAATAGCAGATTACATAAGATGCCCAACAAATAGTTTTATTTTCCGTGACATCACAGATCAAAAATAAACAGCTTGTACTTCAAACAAATTGAGGGAAAACAGGCACTATTATATTGAGAATGTTTTTATTCCAAGAATTCCTCTAAGTGCTTAGAGCCTTACATATAGAAGTAAGCACTGGGACACTCAGCCTGCTCTCACACCTTTGAGTGAGCGAGTGTGTCAAAGTGTAGGCATGTCTGCATGTGTGTGTGTCTGGTGGCAACAGTTAGCATGTCTACAATGAAATGAACCACACAATTTACTCAAATTCAAAACACAAAAACCGAAAATTGAAAAATAAAAATATTCTGCGCAGGGGAAGGGTTGTACAGTAAAAGGGGCAGGGAAAGGACCCGTCACCAGGAAACATCAGTGACATCGCCATGAGGTCAGAGGCTAACAGGTTAAAGGTCGTCATCTTCATCTGGGAGAGCTGTTTCTGATGCCACCTAAAGAGAGAAGAAGAAGAAGAAGAAAAGAAAAAAAAGACCATTACAGATTAAATGGGAGGAGCTTTGGGAGTTGCATTAAGTGTGTGACGGACAGTGTACTTACTTTCAAGTCGTGCTCATACTGTGCAGCAAGTGTTGGGTCCATAGCAATTTCAGGTGGTGCAAGAGCAGGCATTTCCACAAACTCCAGATTGGGATCTCCAATCAGCTTCCGTGCGAGCCACAGGAAGGGCTTCTCAAAGTTATAATTACTCTTGGCAGAGATGTCATAGTACTGAGAAACAAGAGAGACATCACATGAATGATGTAACAACCCGACCTGGCATTTATGTCCACAGGGGAAACATCCTGAATACTGACATGAGAAGCAGTGACAAATCTATCAGTGCATAAGATTAGCGAAAAAGTAGCATGAATATTTATGACGCAAAAGTTGATTGGATTTTAAAATGTGGGTGTCAAATACAAAAGTGAATGCAGATGAAGAACATGATCTCGCACTTGTGGTGCATGATAACAAAAATGTTTAGTTTGATATTTGGATTTTTTTTTCTGGATTGTATTGCACTGATGAAACAAAATCCACCAGTAGGTACTGGCAAGTCCCTGTCGTAATTGGGTTAATCACAAAAAAAAAGAAGTACAAAGTGCTCACCCTCATGTTATTCCAATCCCCATGAGACCTTCATTAACTTTTGGAATATAAATTATTTAGATTTTAGAAATCTAAGAGCTCTTTGAACCTCGATGTAATGAAAATCCAGAAAAGGAACCAGTAACACTGTCGAACCAGTAACACTGTCAAACCATTTCATGTGACTCCAGTGGTTCAACTAATCAAACAAAGTTCAAAGAAAAACAAAACAACAGTAACCGTAAAAACATTTTAAAAAATAAATAATAAATAAATAAAAAAAAGTTCACCAATGTTTTCCACATGATACGAGTGCACTGCAGATTATAATGGCAAACACCGTACTGACCGCACACCATGACCAGATGCAAGACAGCAGACATAGGCGAACAAAGTCATCTATTCTTTTTTTGGGTTGCACAAGTGTTCTAGGCTCTTTGCATTACAGTTGAACCACTTAAGTCAAATGGAACTTTTTGGTTCCTTTGCTGGACTTTGAATGTCTCTGGACTGTCGCTGTTTAGGGAGAGCCAGAGAGCTCTTGGATAATCTAAAATATCATAATTTGCATTCTGAAAAAGGATTCGAACTACATGAGGGATTAATTGAAACGTTAAAAACATCCATTTAAACCAGATGATTTATAAAGCGAGTGACAATGAATCATTGAATTAGGGACTTTATTAAAATAGGATTCAAAAACAAAAGAGCAGAGATGCACAACTCTGCTCCGGATTTGTTTGGAAAAGTCTGTTGATGATCACGTAACGGTAAACAAAACAAAAAAAAAAGCTTATATTTTCTGCATTCACAACTGAGTTTCTACAGTAAACAGGTTTCAAAGTTAATGCAAATGAATATTTTTGGCAAAGTTGGACAACAGCAGCTCACAATATAAAACAAAAGCAATAACATGTTTTTCTACACCATTTCAGCCAACTTAATGATTTGAAAAGTCTGTCATTTTAATAGATCCATTTTATGAAAAATCATGTTTCATGAACTAACCCCATGCATGGATGATTTGTTCATTTAAAGTCTGATAGAAATGTGGTGCACCATACCTGTAGATTCTTCTTACGGTGGAACACGATGCTCTTTGCTTTGACCTTTCTGTCCTTGATGTCCACTTTGTTACCACAAAGCACTATGGGAATGTTCTCGCACACACGCACCAAGTCACGATGCCAGTTGGGCACATTTTTATAGGTCACACGAGAAGTTACATCAAACATGATGATTGCACACTGAGCTAGAAAAGCAGAAACATACGTTAATCCACTGTTGCCCAGTCAGCACAAAAGCACATACACTGAAGAGTTGGATGCATCATACCCTGGATGTAATATCCATCTCTCAGGCCTCCGAACTTCTCTTGTCCGGCTGTGTCCCATACATTATATTTGATGGCTCCTCTGTTAGTGTGGAAGACCAGGGGATGTACCTCAACTCCAAGTGTTGCTAAAATGACAGTTAAGAGCAGACCATCACTGTCAAGATCACACCAAAGCCACACACTCCTCCAGAAGTTATGCTGAGATGTCACCTGAATGAAATGTTTCATTTGAAGCAAACACTTACCAACATATTTTTTTTCGAACTCCCCGGTCAAGTGTCTCTTCACGAAGGTGGTTTTCCCCGTACCTCCATCACCCACCAAAACCAGCTGTGGTTGGAAAACACCATTGGCATTAACAAAACCAGCATCAGATTATCAATGTTTTAAATTGGTCAAACATTGTAAAAGGAATAAAATTATTTTGCAACGTCAACAAAATTGGGTCATTTATGACCTCAGATTTAATTTGGCATGGATTTATGCATGGTTATAAGAGGCTTAAATATAAAGACGAGGCCTATCTACAATGAGAAATGTTATTAGGTGCACCATTACCATGGTGCACTAAAATTTATAACTAATTTTAAATCCCTTATTCATCATTGCGTGTTGTATACTAGGGTGGTTGGTCTGCTTTGTCCATTCGTAGGCTCAAGCATTGGCATATCTTTGTTTACAAATCTATATTGGGTTTACTTCCATTATATCTCCAGAATTACATTTGTAAAACACCTGTCCTTAGCTATGGCTTTCGGTCATAGGATATTTATTTACTATCTGTTCCTAAAGTGCGGACTGAGATTGGAAAAAAGGCTTTTACAAATACACAGCATCTTTTGCATGGAATAATCTACAAACAAAGTTGCAATTTAAAGAATTTATTTCACTAAATGCATTTATAAATCATATAAATGATCTAGAAATTGAAACAGGCTTGTAGATGTTTTGAATAGTTTGTTTGTCTGTGTGATTCATGTTAACTGTTAATTGTTTTTTGTTTGTTGTCTGTCAGACCCATGTGACATGTATACTGCCTAATCTTGGCCAGGATGCCAAGGTAAAATAAAGATCCTGGTAAAATAATAATAATAATAATAATAATAATAAGTAACAATAGAAGACTATCCCATTAACGTTCCCAGTTTTTGACTTCGCACTTACATTATATGACATATATTATGTACAGCTTGTAAAAACAAGTTAAGGTATAGAGAATTAATCTTTTTTAAATGTATTAAAAAAAAAATCTCCCACATGTGGGACAGTGACGATCAATGTGTTAACATTTTATGCAAATCCAATAAACATGTCTAAATGTTTTTAAAACGGTTTAATATACACAGCCATTGCTATTAATAAAACTCAATTTCTTTTCATTCTACACCTAGATCATGGCAGAGCAGATTAATAAGAAAAAAAATTCAATATCTGTCTTGTAAAACAATAGAAAACACTAGAAAGTAACTACAAGCCACAAAAAGCATTTCGGCAGCTATTGGAGGTTAAAAACTACGAGAAACAGCTCATTTAATATTATACCATTAGGAATAATGGCTACAATTACAATTGTAGTTAGTCAACAAAAGTTCTAACATTTTCTAATAATAATAATGCTATAGGGGTCACAATTAGAAGAATCTGCCATAAAAACAGTCTGGCCAATATTAACTATTATATAAAGAAACGTTATTCAGATTGTTGTAATAGACTAGTGTAATGTAGAACAAACCAAAACGGGCGATTAAGTAGGTTAAAAACTTAAATATACAATCATTCATCAAACTTACAAAACTTATTTTTACAATTAAACAATTAAAAATTGTTACTAAACAATGACAATTGTCCTTAAATTCAGCGTCAAGTGGGGTCTCGCGCTTGACAGTGCATTCGTTTTCAGTAACGACTCGTCAAATTCACTAACGCTATCAAACAGTTTAGAAACTCAGTGTTGAACAACACGGCATTTAAATTATTATTCCACACTGTCGTGCCTTAAAAGTGAAAGTGTTAGTTACCTTAAACTGAACTTGTGGTTCGTTCTCCGCCATCGCTGTACTGTGAGTGTGTGTTGGTCTTTGTGCTGCAGTCACTCTGCGGGAGAGATGGCGGGACGGTTAGTCACATCACACAAAGGCCTCACCAATTCCAAATAAAGGCCACAGAAGCACAAAACTACTCAAATACACCACTTTTAATCAATTAAAAACTAAACTGCTCTAAGAACATAAAACAAACAAATGTAATACTCATTGAACAACAAGCACGTCTAAATAAGGGGATGCGCGCGAACACACGAGGCCGCCGCCGCTGCTGAAGCCTAAACTTAATAAATACAGCGGCCGCCCGAAGGCCTCAAGCAGGCCGTCAATTTGAAAATCAACAAATAACGGATTAAATAGGTTTTTTTTTTAATCCTGAAAAAAGTTTAGTGGACAGAAACTAAAAACGAAGCGAGTGTTGTTTCCGCGACTCCAGGATCGCGCGCTGCCAGCAACTCGGGATGGCGCTACGACAGAGATGAGCCATGATGAAACACTCAAAACTGCATATCCGCGGTCAATAAAAGCGATCAGAGCGACTTACGAGCGCCTCGGCGCTGTATAGAAGCTTTCAGGTGCGTTTGGTCCCCCCTGCAAATAAAACGTGTTCGTAAAAAGACTGTGTGATGGGATGAACGCGGTCGTTCCGCACTCACCGGTGTTGAAGTGATCGAGGAAGAGAGCAAATGGCTGCGCCCGCGCGGGATTCAGCATGGCTCACATAAACGCTTCCGCCCCACCACGTGATCCGCTGCTGCCGCGGGACAACAGCGCCATTTAGTGGTAGAAGAGCGAACCTTTTACAGTCTATGGAGCTCACTCACTTCCCTTCGGCTTCAGTCCCCCCTCTTCAGTCCTTGCGTTATCGGGAATGAAAAGCGAATAGATTCATTAAAGCGATAAATCACCCAAAAATGAAAATCTGTCAACATTTATTCACTTTTTACTTGTTGCAAACCTAAATGAGTTTCTTTTTTGTCGAGGACAAAAGAACATATTTTTTAGAAAGCTGGAAGTGGAAACCTGTTACCTTTGACTTCCATAGTATTTGTTTTTTTTAATTTTTGGGTAAACAATCACTTTAAATTAGTTAAGCATGTTATAGACACAATGTCTAATTAAAAGAAATATTTAGCGATAGTCAGTGAATAAACAAAAATTATTACATAATTGTTGTTATCATTTAGGCTACATACAGGTGTACAATATATTTGCCCTTGAGAAAGACTGTTTGAATACACTGGTTTAAATGTACAATAAATAAATAAATAAATAAATAAATAAACATTCAATATACATTGACTTGATCGTTTTTGCTTGATTTGTGCATTTCTTCTATTGGTCTATAACTACTGTAAACATCGTAAGAGAAGTACTGAAGGTAAATACAATTATTACATTATGAAATGCAATATACTATTTTTAAATAGTAATAAAACATGTTTTTGTCGATGTGTCCCTCTTTAGATCAAGATTCTTTCATGGATTGGTCAATAAAGAGTCATGTATTTTAGTGTGTACTGTTGAAATGACAATTTGAACTTGCTCATCTCACTATCTAAGCCTTCTTGGTTTTTTAAACTTATCTTAAGCCTTTAACTGTTTTTTAAATCTTTTAATAGAGACAACAATATGTTTTTTGTCTGTAGAAAGGTTCTGTTTGGGTATTTTTTTCAGGTGTCAATCTTCTGTTTGGACATTTGTTTGCCTTTGTGAAAAATAAAATAATAAAAGCTAACCTTTATTATGCTGTCTAAAGGAGATTTGGTATTTTTGAGCACTAATTAATCCAGTTTAAACTAAGTTGATTTTGAGGATTTTCAAGAACATAACTATTATGTCGCTTCCAAACGTGTCAATTTAAGATTAAAATGGTGTTAGAGTAGATAGACTGAAATATATCATCATTTTCTGTGGAACATAAAAAGACACTTTAAAAATGTTGGGAACCAAACAACATTTTATGTTCCACTGATGAAAAGAGTGACATAAAGCCAAGTAAATAGTAACATATGTTTCATTTTTGGGTGTATTATTGGTTTAAATCATACAAAAACAAGATATTTTGATTGATATTTTGTGCATTTTAATTTTTGGAAGAACTATCGCTTGAACCATAAAAGTTCTAGCAATAAATAAATTTTTAGTTTTGATAATATTCTTGTGTGAAAGACGTGTTGAAGACGCGTTATCAGTATGCTATTTATAACTTTGATACAAAACACAAATGAGTATTTTGAGAACTTATCATTTTCCATAGCATTAATGGGACAGTAGCATTTCCAAACTCATTAATTTAACATTAAAATGGTTTTAAAATCATAGACTGAAATATATCATCAATTTCTGTGGAACATAAACAGAATACTTTAAAAAATGTTGGGAACCATGTTCCACAAAAGAAAAAAGTTAGATTAGTGCAAGTAAATAGTAACATACAAAAACAAGATAGGCTGCACGGTGGCGCAGTGAGTAGCACGTTCGCCTCACAGCAAGAAGGTCGCTGGTTCGAGCCTCAGCTGGGTCAGTTGACGTTTCTGTGTGGAGTTTGCATGTTCTCCCCGTGTTTGCGTGGGTTTCCTCCGGGTGCTCCTGTTTCCCCCACAAGTCCAAAGACATGCGGTATAGGTGAATTGGGTAGGCTAAAATTGTCCGTATGTGTGTATGAGTGTGTATGGATGTTTCCCAGTGATGGGTTGCAGCTGGAAGGGCATCCGCTGCGTAAAACATATGCTGGATAAGTTGGCGGTTCATTCCGCCGTGGCGACCCCAGGTTAATAAAGGGACTAAGCCGAAAAGAAAATGAATGAATGAATGAAAAACAAGATATTTTGATGATATTTTGTAACCATACAATTCCTGGCAACTACGGACTTCTATGGTATTTTTTTCCTACTGTGGAAGTTGGCTAATGTCAACTCCCTGGTTACCTTTAAATTTCCTTTAAACCATGAGATTTTGTGTTCAGCTGAAAATATATTCACGATGAGTACATTTTATTTTTAGATTAATTATCTCTTTAAGTCTTAGCATAAAAAGTCCTAGCAATAAATACATTTTTGTTGTTTTTTTGAGTTAACAACACCACTTATATTAAAATGACCCATATAAGTTCTTTATTTAAAAAAATTTATTAGACAAAATAAGGATAAGACTCATAAGAGTTCTTTTTTATTTCTATGGTGTACTGCATAGCATTTTTTGAGTAATGTTCATTTGTGGTTTATAAACTACATATTCATTCATTCATTTTCTTTTCGGCTTAGTCCCTTTATTAATCTGGGGTCGCCACAGCGGAATGAACCGCCAACTTATCCAGCATATGTTTTACGCAGCGGATGCCTTTCCAGCCACAACCCATCACTGGGAAACACCCACACACACTCATTCACATACACTACGGACAATTTAGCTTACCCAATTCACCTATAGCGCATGTCTTTGTAAACTACATATGTGACTTCAAAATTTCAAACAGGCTAACAGTATTTGCTTTTAGACCATTTGTTTGCAGAAAATTTTCAAACTGAAGAAAAAGCAAAGTAAATGAAAACATCTTTTCAGGTTTATCTGACTTTTTTAATTGAGATTGTCTGTAAATAAGTGTTTTAAATGATAATATTCTTGTGTGAAATTATGAAGACGCGTTATAGGCTAAATCACTGTCCATTGAGACAATCCCCTTCTCTATTTATTTTTCAAAAGCTTATTTTCATGTAGAATGTAAAATAATTGTAAGAAAGTGATTTGATAGAGCATCAGGTCATTTTTTTTTACAGATACAGCATTATTAGTATTAAGATGCAAGTAAAACCAACACACTTTATTGTGTTTCTTTTTTTATTTACATCAGTAAAGTACTTTATCAGAGAGGAAACAAATGTCAATTCCCTGTAAACATTTACATGCAGATCTACATTATATTTGCCCCTGAGAAAACCTAAGTTTGAATACACTGAATGAACAGATAAACAATAAATAAACATATTTTGCTTGATTTGCTTGAATTGCTTGCATTTCATTTCATTTATTAAACATAACAACTGATTGATTTGTGCGTTTAGACAGCAAATAAATCAACACTTTGTGGTTCTATACATAGTGCAGTTTTAAGTTCCACTAAATGCAGCTTATGAAGTGGTTTGTTTTACTGTAATCTGATTATCATCAGGAGGTTTGTGTAATTGCTCATCTGTACAGGTAATCTGCCTGGATGTTAGCAGCAATTTCAACCTCCCATCGATCTCCATTATTCAACAGTTTCTCTTTATTATACAGCAGCTCTTTATGTGTCTCAGTGGAATACTCAAAATTAGGGCCCTGGCACAGAAAGAAGGAGAAACGATTGCATTATTAATGGAACCAGTGTAAAGTATGAGCAATATGACCCCTCAGTGATCAATATCTATTATATTCAGTCCTTCCAGGATTTTTCACAAAGAAAATTCAGAGATTCTATTATTTTTTATTATTTTAAATCAAAGTTATTGGAACTTGTTTTCATTCAAAGCCCACTTGAAGTATAGGCTGCATGTGTTGAATTGATTGCTAAGTACAGTTGAGGTCAGAATTATTAGCCCTTCTGAATTATTAGCCCCATCTATATTTTTTATCCCAATTTCTGTTTAATGCAGAGAAGATTAACACATCTCTAAACATAATATTTTTAATAACTAATTTCTAATGACGGATTTCTTTTATCCTTGCCATGATGACAGTACGTATTATTTTACTAGATATTTTTCAAGATACTATATACAGCTTAAAGTGACATTTAAAGGCTTAACTAGGTTAATAAGGTTAACTAGGCAAGTTAGGGTAATTAGGCAAATCATTGTATAACGATGGTTTGCTCTGTAGACAATTGAAAAAAAATATTGCTTAAGGGGGCTAATAATATTGACCTTAAAATGGTTTTAATTTTTTTTTACTGCTTTTATTCTAGCCAAAATAAATCAAATAAGACTTTCTCCAGAAGAAAGAATATTATAGGACATGCTGTGAAAAATGCATTGCTCTGTTAAACATCATTTGGGAAATATTTGAAAAAAGAAAAAAAGGGTACCTATGTAACTGGGGTACCTATGTAACTGGTATACATCGGTGCCTAATTTCGGTGCCACTGGTGCTCCGACAAGGATGTAAGAAGCATCAAGGGGTGCGTGAAAGGCACACATAAGTAAGTGTTGTGTCACACCATCTTTAAACATTTAATTCTAAACAACTTTGAGGGATACGGACACCGTCGTCAATGTTAAGCGTTTGTTCTTTTTGCTTAGATAAAGAGGGCAAAGTGTGCAGAACGGCGGATCCGGTGAGTGACTCCCTTCGACACAGATCAAAAGTAGTCCAATTCCGCTGCAAAACTGCAGACTTGGCAACACTGTTGTTAATGTTATGTGTTGTCTATTGTTTTATGTGGACTGAGTCCAAGACACATGTGCAGCTTGAGTCCAAGACAAATTTCCTGCAAAGGACAATAAAGTATAATCCTAAATCCAACTGAGAAAAAACTATGGTGGCCGAGAGAGCTGCAAGTTAAGAAAACACATGCAAATAGAAAAACACTAACAAATTGAGAAAACATCTTGATCAATTTGACAACATGCACACATAAATTCTCACAACACATGCAAATAAAGAAACATGCTGCAAACAGGAATGTGTATATGTACAGTCGTGGCCAAAAGTTTTGAGAATTACATAAATATTGGAAATTGGAAAAGTTGCTGCTTAAGTTTTTATAATAGCAATTTGCATATACTCCAGCATGTTATGAAGAGTGATCAGATGAATTGCATAGTCCTTCTTTGCCATAAAAATTAACTTAATCCTGAAAAAAATTGCATTTCATTGCTGTCATTAAAGGACCTGCTAAGATCATTTCAGTAATCGTCTTGTTAACTCAGGTGAGAATGTTGATGAGCACAAGGCTGGAGATCAATATGTCAGGCTGATTGGGTTAGAATGGCAGACTTGACATGTTAAAAGGAGGGTGATGCTTGAAATCATTGTTCTTCCATTGTTAACCATGGTGACCTGCAAAGAAATGCGTGCAGCCATCATTGCGTTGCATAAAAATGGCTTCACAGGCAAGGATATTGTGGCTACTAAGATTGCACCTAAATCAACAATTTATAGGATCATCAAGAACTTCAAGGAAAGAGGTTCAATTCTTGTTAAGAAGGCTTCAGGGCGTCCAAGAAAGTCCAGCAAGCGCCAGGATTGTCTCCTAAAGAAGGATTCAGCTGCGGGATCGGAGTGCCACCAGTGCAGAGCTTGCTCAGGAATGGCAGCAGGCAGGTGTGAGCGCATCTGCACGCACAGTGAGGCGAAGACTTTTGGAAGATGGCCTGGTGTCAAGAAGGGCAGCAAAGAAGCCACTTCTCTCCAAAAAAACATCAGGGACAGATTGATCTTCTGCAAAAAGTATGGCGAATGGACTGCTGAGGACTGGGGCAAAATCATATTCTCTGATGAAGCCCCTTTCCGATTGTTTGGGGCATCTGGAAAAAGGCTTGTCTGGAGAAGAAAAGGTGAGTGCTACCATCAGTCCTGTGTCATGTCAACAGTAAAGCATCCTGAGACCATTCATGTGTGGGGTTGCTTCTCATCCAAGGCAGTGGGCTCACTCACAATTTTCAATTCTCACAACACTCACCAAAAACACAGCCATGAATAAAGAATGGTACCAAAACACCCTCCAACAGCAACTTCTTCCAACAATCCAACAACAGTTTGATGAAGAACAATGCATTTTCCAGCACAATGGAGCACCGTGCCATAAGGCAAAAGTAATATCTAAGTGGCTCGGGGACCAAAACGTTTAAATTTTGGGTCCATGGCCTGGAAACTCCACAGACTTAATCCAATTGAGAACTTGTGGTCAATCCTCAATCCTGACATAAAAAAATGTACCCGTGTAAACATCTGAAATCTTTATTTGACAAATACTGACAAGTGCATACCAACTTCCTCTGCAGTAAGAACAGCAACACAAAGCAATACACTCGGTTTAAAGTCTCATTTTCTTGGTTCAAGATTTGGTGATTTTTTTTAAATGTCAGATGTCTCACCTTGAATGCAGACAACAAAAAACAGCCGTAGTCACAGTCTAACCGTATCTGTAGTAAATATACAGCTGACTGGGTGAGTTCGCTATGGGGATTTCTGTATAGGCGGAAGTAACGATACACTGCGTGGAGTGAAACCGGACACCACGTGACGTCATGTGAAAAGGGTCTATTGCAGAGGTCCTGAAAAAGAAGGGACAACACTGCAAATACTGACTCTTTGCACAAATGTCATGTAATTGTCGATAAAAGCCTTTGAAACGTGTGCTTGTAATTATATTTCAGTACATCACAGAAACAACTGAAACAAAGATCTAAAAGCAGTTTAGCAGCAAACTTTGTGAAAACTAATATTTGTGTCATTCTTAAAACTTTTGGCCACGACTGTATATGTGAATAGTGAGTATATTTTCATTCAGGTGAACTACCCCTTTATGTTTTGCTCAGTGTTCTATTTTTTGGTGTTCCCTCTGTAAATTACAGAGCCCAGTGTTTATTTATGTTAAAATAGTAATAAAAAATATTGTTATAAAGATTGTTAGCTGTATATTTTCACTCATAGAAACACAAAAATGCTACAAGTACTGCATTAAATACGCAAATCTAGTCATTTTAGGCCACAAAAATCAAAACAATGTCCCACAAAATTGTAATATGTGACACTGGACCAAAAAACAACTTATGTTTTATGTTCTATTTGTTTATTTGTAGTAATATCCAAAAACATTGTATGAGTCAAAATTATAAATTTGTATTTTATTATAGACATTTTGTAAATAACCTGTACATACATAAAAACCCAATTTTTGATTAGTAATATGCAAGGCATTTTTCTCATTATAAAATTTTTTTTTTTATTAATAAGCTCAGACGATATATAATATAATCTTACTTTCCAAAAACGGAACCTTATGACTGATTATGTGGTCCAGGGTCTCACACACACACACACAAATGCATACCTCTACGATTGCATCCACAGGGCAGGCCTCCTGACAGAATCCACAGTAGATGCATTTGGTCATGTCAATGTCGTAACGGGTTGTTCTTCTGCTGCCATCTGTACGAGTCTCTGCTTCTATAGTGATGGCCTGTGAGAGACAAACACACTGCTAACACACAACCAGTAGAGGGGATCACAGATCCATGAGGAAAACGCATGTATGTTACCTGAGCAGGACAGACAGCTTCACACAGTTTGCATGCGATACAGCGCTCTTCTCCATTTGGGTATCTGCGTAGTGCATGCTCACCGCGAAAACGAGGAGAGAGAGGACCTTTCTCAAAGGGGTAGTTGATCGTAGCTGGTTCTCTAAACAAGTAACTCACAGTCATAGCCAAACCTGCCGCACAGAAAAAAAGTATACAACTGCAAAAACTATGTATTATTATTATGTAGTGCTGGGCAAAAATTCATCAGGATTAATCGCATCCGAAATAAAAGTTTGTTTTGACATAATATATGTGTGTGTACTGTGTATATTTATTATGTATATGCAAACATAGATATGCATGCATATATTTGAGAAAATGTTTATTTATATTTAGATATAATTTATATGATACAAATTATATATAAATTTAAATATCTATGTCACAAAATTGTTTTGTATAGTTTTGTTTCTATGTATGTTTGTGTATCACATATACATAATACATATATATATATATTACACACAAATATATTATGTCAAAAGAAACTTTTATTTTAGATGTGATTCATCTTTTCCCAGCACTAGTAATGTGTAATTATGACAAGAATGATTTAAAATCATTGTAATTATCATGGCGGCACGGTGGCTCAGTGGTTAGCACTGTCTTGCATGTTCTCCCCGTGTTCACGTGGGTTTCCTCCGGGTGCTCCGGTTTCCCTCACAGTCCAAAGACATGCGCTATAGGTGAACTAAATTAGCCGTAGTGTATGAGTGTGTGTGTGAATAAGTGTGTATTGGTGGCACAGTGGGTAGCGCTGTCGCCTCACAGCAAGAAGGTCGCTCGTTCGAGCCTCGGCTGGGTCAGTTGGGATTTCTGTGTGGAGTTTGCATGTTCTCCTTGTGTTCGCGTGGGTTTCCTCTGGGTGCTCCGGTTTCCCTCACAGTCCAAAGACATGCACTATAGGTGAATTGGGTAAGCTAAATTGTCCGTAGTGTATGTGTGTGAATGAGAGTGTATGGGTGTTTCCCAGTTATGGGTTGCAGCTGGAAGGGCATCCGCTGCGTAAAACATATGCTAGATAATTTGGAGGTTCATTTGGCGACCCCTGATTAATAAAGGGACTAAGCCGAAAAGAAAATGAATGAATGAATGAATGAATGAATAAATAAATAAATAATATAATTACAAAAAATGTATAATCCTATGCAAACCTTCTATAAACATATAAAAACAACAAAAACAATAATAGTATGACTTATTATTATTTAATTATTATGACAAAAATGTATAATTATTTAGTAAACAATACATAATCGCCATAATTATAATAATGATGTATATTATATGTTTATAATATTTATATGTATAAAATATTTCTCAGCCCTAAACATGCCATACAGGCAGAGAAAGTAATATAACAATAATAACAGTGTATAATAAGGAGGAAAATGTGTATTGATAATGATGGAAATAATAATGCAATAACAATAATGGTGGTAATAATATTAATAATATATTAGTAAAAATAATATATCATGACAATGAGGAAAATAATATTTCACCACCACTACATTAATTCTTATTCAAACCCAACACTTCTGTACAAAATATAAATAAATAATAATAATGATAATTATTATTATTATTATATTTTTATTTCTATAATGAATATATTTGAACAACACAACTTTATATATTAAAAACCCCTAGCATATAGGTAAAAAAAAAGTTAATCAAACCCACCCCTGCACAGTTCGGTCAACAACAGTGTCTGTGCTGCACGGTCTGTGATGGACTTCAGGTCAGAAGGAAACTCTTCAGCACTCACTTACTCTACAGACAGACAAAGACAGACACTGTAGGACACTGTCTACAACACCCGGTTAGACTGTAAATATATGTGTATGATCTTACTGTAGCCTCCTCTGTGAACGGTAAGGCTGAAGGGACGGACAGGCCCAAGTCTGGCTGCAAAAGTGCCTTAAGGAAATTTGACAATTTTGGTTCAATAGAAACACAACATCAAACTCAACTCCAGTAATGACCATTTTCAAATGAATATAGTTATGTTGCCCAAGACTTACCTGTGCGGCATGAGGAATACAGTATGCGCAAAGTCATCTCCATCCTTATCAGCCTAAAAGAAATTAAGATCACAGTTATGAATTTATGATCACAATGTCAATATACAGCTTTATGTCATTGGTGAAGATATACCACTTATATTGAGATTGAATCAGATGGGCTGTATGCCAAATGAACAGATTTGTGCCATAAGCCTGTTGGTAATCTCCTTTCACAATCCGCAAACCCTATGAAACAACTTCTTTCATACAAGTAAATTACAAATGCTTCCATAAACACAACATGCATATGTGTTTAGAGGTAGGTGAAAAACCGTTTGTATGTTGTTGTTGTTGTTTATTTCCCATTTCATGTAACTTTATTAAAACTACATTTACAAGCAAGCAAGATAATAAAAACTTTTAGCAATAGGCTAATTCTCTGTTTCACTATTCCTTTAGACCTTTAACGCAAACCCCTCGAGTTACAGGCTACATATTGAGAACACACTACCTGCTTTCGGTGATGCTTAAATAACTGAATGCAACAATGTCACTTTCAATTGATTACGTCTTCAAATCACTCGATCTTATTAATATTCATGTTGGGTATTTAACTCAACGGTAGCTTCGGCCGGTTGGTCAGCAGCAGAGTGTGAAGATTTTTTTCCGCTACTTGCGAGCCCGGTGGTCACGTGGTGTCCGTTAACCTGCTGCGTGACAGACAAGAGTCATGTAGGCTACATTGAATTGGCTTCATAAAATTGCGATTTAAATTGCAGAGGAGAGTTTTTATATATTGCTTTTATATATTTGTATATTAGTATTTTTATATTACTTTAGTTTATTGTATAATTGTCTATATATTTTTTTACAATTCTGATTAGCAATAAGCACGGCAGTAAGTTGAATCCAGTGGCAAACTTGTTTTTATTTTCTTTAAAGGGGTATGAATGCAATTATGCATCTATGCTTCTGTGAAAAATGAGACTTTCCTCGACTTAAGGACAAAAATGTCCTAACTGAAACCTATACAACAATATTTCATAAAAAAATGCTGTGCAATTTATGATTTTTTTTGTGTTTTGTTTACAACACTTCAAAAATGTTCACTATATTTACAATCTTGTTTCTGATCTTGAGACCAAATAAATTCATTCATTCATTCATTTTTCTTTGGCTTAGTCCCTTTATTCATCTGGGGTTGCCACAGCAGAATGAACCGCCAACTTAGTTTATTCAATTCACCTGTACCGCATGTCTTTGGACTGTGCGGGAAACCGGAGCACCTGGAGGAAATCCACGGGAACATGGGGAGAACATGCAAACTCCACACAGAAATGCCAACTGACCGGGACTCGAACCAGTGATCTTCTTGCTGTGAGGCAACAGTGCTTACCACTGAGCCACCATGTCGCCCCAAATAAATTATAATTATGTAATTAATAAATTATAATATATGATCCGTAGTAGTTGATCTATGACAGCTGATGGGCACCGCCATGTTAGTTTGCACTGCAATGGAGAGATTAAAGCTGCTTCAATTTTGCTGCTTAGGCAAGGGACGTGGCAGTGCTAAAACACTGTCTAACATGTTTGCCAATCATAATACAATAGGAAAACTAATCAATTACATCTCGTTTTTTGGAAGGTGGCCTTCATCAAACCTGAAACTTATTGAGCCTTTGTGCCATCATGATCCTCTTCCTGTGTGGAGATGTTCGATTTTTCTGCAGCATCACAGCGGCCTCTGATAAGGAGCTGGCGTGTCATTTTATGCAACAAGGGGTTTGACACATCTTCTGTGTGCTGTTTCTGGTGGGTTCCTGGTTAACACAGAGAGCCTGGAAGTGAAGCTGATGGATTTCAGCTATAGGGAACTCAATCTATAGAGAAGATCAATCTACAAAACCTACAGGACAGCAATTGCAAAGTACTGCCTGAGAATATTGAGAAGGGCAAATACCATGGAAGGAGGCAACAATGTTGTCACTGTGAGTGCTGCTATTTCGGATGATCTGTAGCCACTTCCTGCAGCAGTGATATACTGTCTAATGTACCTGATGTCTGATGGATCTGTATCTGATGGAGTCTGATGTCTGGATCCAACTGGGGTTCTCAGATGGTGAGAACTTGTTAAACAGGACAATTACAATTCTGTTTTGCAGCTTGGAGAGCAGGTGTGAATTTGAAAAGTAATGATCAGACATCACTCCTTCTTTCTCCAATGCTGCCATTTCCGTTGGAGCTGCCTGAAAAGTGACCCAGAGTAGAGTGTCTACCAGAGCAGAGTGACCCAGAGCAGAGAGCAAATGCTCTACCATGACTGGTTCAAAGCACTGTTAAGACAAGCTAACATGATTTTGGAGATATATTAACTTTTTGTTTGCTTGGCTTGATTTTTTTTAAAATATGTAAGCCAGCAGCTAGCTCTCTGCAGCTCTCACATTGTTCCCACTGATGCTAAACAGGGCTGTGCCTGGTTAGTACCTGGATGAGAGCCCACATGGAAAACTATAGGTTGCTGCTGTAAGAGGTGTTAGAGAAGCCAGCAGAAGGTGCTCCCCCTTTGGTCTGTGTGGGCCCTAATGCCCCAGTGTAGTGACAGGGATGTTAAACTGAAGTCCAGACTCTCTGTGGTCATGAAAAGTCCCAGGATGTCAACAGTAGGGGTCCTGCCCAAAGGGTCCTGCCCAAACTTGCCCACTGGCCTCTGTCCATCATGGCTTCCTATCCATCCCCATATCATCTTGGCTTCATCACTCCAACAATGAGCTGGTGTGTGGTGTGTAGTCTGGCACAGAATGGCTGCCGTTACATCAACTAGGTTTATGCTGCAAACTTGTGGTGGCTTGTTATTTTCTGGTAACAGCTGCTCTAGAACTGCTGCAACCTCATGGAGGTTCCTGACTTGAACATTTTCAGGTTGACCTTTGTACAGCTTGGCTCATCCCATAGGTCTGTCACAAAGGTCTGCCAAAGGTTCCCGCTGTAGACAACCAGTCTCAAAGATCCTTTTTGGGCTGCTTTAGAAGCCACTGTGAATGTGAATGTTGCCCTCAAGCTACTTTTCCTGAGAGATCTACAGAGAGGTTCACAGACACTACAGAGTTAACTAGACAAGGTACCTTTCCAGAATTACATTATTTCCAGAGCTTCTGGTCCCAGGCTGAAGGTCCCTGTTGCTGAAACCGTATACATTTTGCTGTGTCATAACAGCTCCAGCTCCAGTTTCATGGGTTCTTAACATGATGAATTAGTCACACTGATGTTCATCATTTTGGAAACAAAGGTCTCATGATGGGCCAAATAAGTTACAGCAAAGGACAGCACAGTGTTTCCTGTCATAACCACATCCAGAGCTGCTTCATTCCCAGAGCTCTTTCAAACATGGGAACAGAGGTTCAATCTAAGCATGGGGGCACACCAAACCAACCCCACTTTCATTACTCAGTATTCACTTTCATTGGGACAAAAAAGTTGTATGAGAACACTATATGTATATCTACACTATATCTATATGAGGCCTACTATGTATGTGTGTTCTCTGTCATCGATGAGCTGCGCTGGCAATTTGACCTACAGAAAAGACTGATATCCGACAAAAAATAATGCCTGACTGTTGACATGGCCATTTTGCCACTCTGATCTGAGAGAAAGCTGTCACAGCTGCATTGGAGGAACCTCTCACAGCCCCAGTGCTTCCTGCAACTGCTGTGATTCCACTATAAATATCTTAAACTCGTGTGATACATTTAAGAACTGAAAATATACAATATTGTGTTGTTTCAGTAGAAAATGTATGACAACATGGAAATAATAACTGTTGCTGTACTTCAATTTTAGATAGGTTTAATGGTGTTTATCACTTTGAATGATAATGTGAGTGATAAACACACAAGGTAAATGATACCAGTTAAGAACATCTCAAAATGGTGTTCTGATTGTTATTTCATTATTTTCTTTATGAATACAAACAATGTCTAGATGCTGTTTAGGGAATTTGGTATCAGATGTGTGTAAAAAAAGAAATAAATAAATAGATTAAAAATGTATGTGTGTATTTATATGTAGGCTAATTTAAACCTAAGTAATGTAACAACATGTACAAAACTATATACAAATATAATTGATGTAAAAATTTATATTTATTTTGCCTATATAAAATTTAGTTTGATAAGTTTATATATGGAGCTGGACCAGTTGGCGTTTCTGTTTGGAGTTTGCATGTTCTCCCCATTTTCACGTGGCTTTCCTCTGTGTGCTTCAGTTTCCCCCACAATCCAAAGACATGCAGTATAAGTAATCTGTGTAAATAAAATTGGCCGTTGTGTGTGTGTGTGTGTGTGTGTGTGTGTGTGTGTGTGTGTGTGTGTGTGTGTGTGTGTGTGTGAGAGAGAGAGAGAGAGAGTGTATGGGTGTTCCCCAGTACTGGGTTGTGGCTGGAAAGGCATCCGCTGCGTAAAACATATGCCAGAATAGTTGACGGTTCATTCCGCTGTGCCAACACCAGATAAATAAGGGACTAAGCCGAAGGAAAATGAAATGAATGTTTATATATGCCACAAATTTATATTTCCATTTCCTTTGGAGCTGCTGAAAAGGGACCCAGAGCAGAGGGTTAATTTGTAGAAAATGCTCTTCCTTGACTGGTTCAAAGCACAGTTAAGCTGTTAAGCTAACATGCACTGTGTCCTTGTAAGACAGACATTTTTAGTCCTTGTAGAATAAAAGTTCCAGTTCCTTGTAGAATAAAAGAAGAGACATTTTTACGAAAAGTTTAAGATTTTATAAGATATGTATCAATAATAATCTGCCTTAATTCGAGGATTTAATTTAAGGATCATTTTCCACTGGCGCTAGAATAGCCATATGAAAATATACTATAGAAATTTCTATAGTATAGACATTTAGTAAAGTGCTCCGGTTAATCTGTTATGGTAATTTTGTTGATGTGGTAGTTCTACAACAACATAAATAATTTAATCAATACTTTTTTCTGCAACTATATGGTATAATACAATATGCCACAGTGCACTACAATATTTATTAAAGTTATTAATTAGTAATAGTAATAATATGTTTTAGCATTCATTACGAAAAAATTAAGCATAACAAGGGCTGCATAATTTTATATACAGCACAATATACTTTGCTAAAGTAAAAAAAAACACTAGAATTTAGCCTACTATAAATTATATTGTACATTTTTCATGTGGGTTGCTTATTTCAAACAAACAAAACAAACAAACAAACAAACAAACAAACAAACATGTTTATAGTAGCCAATATGAATGGGTACATCCATTTTGAAAAATTAAGATGTTTATCCATTTCTCAGTGGACAATACATATATATTATTGCATTTTTTCAAAACGAATTTCTTAAACAGTAAAACAGAAGACTGTGGTCATCTGATAATAAAATAATAATAATAATAATAATAATAATAATAATAATAATAATAATAA